>JAZHYW010055688.1:0-27621 GCA_037355805.1 Ixodes ricinus | reverse complement strand
GCTTGCGGGGGCAAACATTTCAGAGGACTCGCTCAGCGGGCGTGCTGAACGTGCGTGAACACAATAGGAATCTACCATGGTGTAATGCTTGTCCGATTGCGAGCCGAGCACTCTGGCAGCACTCCCTCCTACGCTCTGTGGTGAGCGAAGGTTTCATGGCGACTCAAGTTTTAATGGCGTGCGCCGAGTTGGAATTAGTGTGGTTTCTCTGGTTCCTAAACTGGTCAAGGTTCGGGTTGAGGTATTTAAATTATCAACTGCGGGACCTGATCTTTAGCCCCGGCAAGATCATGACCTCATATGATTCGGTGCGGGTCGTCGGCATTTGTACAATAAATTTTTGCTGGACACTGATTGGAATGGGACAGGTATCGACGCATCGTTTTAACCTTGACGAACGAGATATCGTTGAGTATGAACAGGGAGAATTGCGAGTTCGCACGGTACTTCTGCGTTGCGCTATGTTTCAGCAGTTCTGCTGTTGTGCGTGACAGCCCTGTCAGTAGCCGCTTTACGCTGCTGTCCACAATGTGCGGTAGCGTGTTTAGCGCCGAGGCGTCTTTTGTTATGAGTTATGTAAGCCGTGCGTGACAGTATTTCTGTCCGTGTGACAACCTTGCGGCGGGTGTGCGCCAGCAGAGCATATGACCGTTCGAGCTGTATTCGCGCACTGCCGCAGTATTTTGTGAACTAAAGTAATGATAGCGTCACGCTTGTGTGCAAGGCTTAGTAAGATCGGTATATTAAAGTTACCTAGCCGCAATAAATCAATACTTAGGTAACCGATTGGCGGCGTTAAGTTCCAGGAGCACTGTGCATCCAGCAACTCGCATCATGCTCGCGATTCAAATAGGCCCTCAACGGCAAACGGAGAATGTATATCATGGAAAACATGAAAAGCAATACACCGTTCTGCCGAACCGTTTCTAACGCCTCCGTGCTATTGATGCTTTGCTAATTTCTGGGTGCATCAGGGTCTGATACGGTCAACTAAAAGGGTTTGCACCGGTTACGCTTTGATGTCGTTTTTACAAGGTCATACCACCATCGAATCGGCAAGACATATTTTTCCCTATGACCAACGACAAATGCCAGAATAGTTAGTATAAAAATCTTCTTGTGTTTATGATCTACATTCGTAAACGCGAAGCCATATTGACATATATAGAAGATGTGCAAATTTTGTGTTGACCATTAGATATGTCTTCACCCATGGGTAAGAGTGCCCAGTTCAGCCAAGACAACGAGCACCCTGGATTTTCCTTCCCGACAGAGGCACGCTTTTAAAGCAGTGAAACACGAACCAGAATAACTCTACCCACCTGACCTGAACGAACATACAGAATGTTTTTGTTTTGTTTTTTTTTAAGCTTTACAGATTTGCTTTGAAACAAAAGCCGTGAAAGCTACACTTACACGGTTTGTGCAGGTGAGTTATAAGGCCGGGGAGACATAGTGTAAGAGTTAATTTGGAACTATCAGTCGGCTAATAAGTATAGTTGCTCATTATATTTTTAAAGTAGTGAAAGTATACATATGATTCCAATAGAAACTTGCTAGGCATCATCTAAAACCACGGAATCAACTCTTTTAGGAAAATATAGAACAGGGACAACCTTTACGCGTTCGTGAAAAAAACGTCAATTTGGATGCGTTTCTGGGTTTCGGTTGCCGTCTATCGGAGCTCGTCTTTGCGCCCGCGGTCCAGCTCTTCTGTGGTCGCGGCGCAGCCGCCACTCGCCTTCTTCGTAGGGTGGAGGAGAGTAGGCGCACGTCTGTGCGCGTTTCAGTCACTGGGGAGCAGGACCGCGGGCGCAGAGATGCGCTCCAATAAGAAACTGAAACCGAGAAACGCGTCACAAATAGAGCGTTTTCCGGAACGCCGCAAAGCTGCCCTGCGTTATATCATTCTAAAAAAAAAAAAGTGATTTCGTGGTTTTCGATGACGCTCAGCAAGTTTCTAGTTTGATCCATATGTCTGTCTTCACTAATTACGAAGTTAATTAACAAATTAGACTTAATTAGGCGATTGATCGTTGCAATTAGCCTCTAACCGCATAAGGTCTAGATTTCACGGCTTTTTTAAAACAAATCTGTAAATCTTTAAAAAAACATGCATGTTGGTTTTTTCCAACTTCGGGTTGTTAATTTAGTTCACTCGTCTTTTTTTGGAAAAACTTCGGGAAAACGTGATTTTCGAAAGCTTTCACAGAGCAACTCGGCAATCTAAAGAACCGTCCATTCTCAAGAAAAGTCAAGGAGCGTCCCACATGCGGTAGATATGTGTATATTCGAGTAATGTTCAAAACTTAAAAAAAAAAAAACTTCCTTTAAAAAAAAAAAAAAAAAGATAAAGGGAACGATATTTTTCAGAAAGGAGAACAATAAAAACGGAGGAGAGGGACATGCCTGTTTGTTGCAGAGGAGAACTGAAAGGGCGCTGCCTTTGTATGCGGTTGTCATTTTCCAGCTCTAAAGAGTTGTAAGCCGAGGCGTTGTTGCCGTTGGCTATAGGAGTGGCGCAAATTTTGAGGTAACAAGGTAGGTTGGGGACGTTTTATTGTTTTAGTGCGCCCCGCGTTTACGAGTCGTTTGTCGCAACCACTACGTTGGCTTGGTTTCCACGTTTTCTAATTTTCCTTCTGTTTCCTCTTTCTGGAGAAATCCGTTGCGCATAGTACCCCGGTGAACAACGAGCAGGACATTGTTTTTGAGCCGTGCGCGTCTGCCATGCTTCCCTGCACTTTTTAAGCGTGGTGTCTGTAGTTTCTTCTTACATTAAGTCGTGCTTTTTAATGTGGCGGTTGGCTGCTTGCTTATTTTTTTTTTATTTACGAACCGTCCGCCGAGTGGGCTTAAAGAAAACCAGGCGGCAGTTCATAAGGCTGGAGCCGATGCTAGAATGATTACTAAAAGCGGAAGATACGCGAAAGTGTGCACAAGCAATATCTCGTTGAGCAAATCGCGTCAAAAGGCTGTCTACAAAACAACTCTGTTTTAGAGAAGTATGATCGCTAAACCTCAGGTTATCTCGCACATATCTTCAGAGGAGACTTAGAGCGCAATTAAAGTGAAGGTAACTTTTTGTCGTTTATTACTTTATTTTACAAAATTGACTTTGACTTTGAACCTTGTAAAACAAGGGAACGTCCACTGTCTGAAATCGATTTCAATAAATTAAAACCTATAGGCCAAATTGATTTAACTTACAATTTAGCAATAAATAGGGAGTGAAGGAAGTCAAGTATCTCTTGCGCATTTAGCAACTCGCGTTAAAGAACGAATAATTGTGCAGGAAAACATTCATAAGGTCGGGTGAGGGGGTTGTACTCCGACAAAAGAGTTTGAAAACACGAAATTGACCTCCAGTTAAATGCATTTTGCAATATTGTCCACATAAATGGACATGCGAAGTGACAGAATCGTCTGTGTTTTCCCTTCTAGTCAAATGAAATCATATTAATCAGGGGCCAGAAGGGGGAAGGGTAGAAATAAGAGAGAACAAAGAAGTAAACTTGGCAAGTTCGGTCCTTTATATATGGGAAGGAAAGTCTGAAATCAGTATAAAATAAAAGAGAGAGAAAAAGTCCGATGTATACAATGTTGATAGACCACACGCTGTGCCTCGTCGTGTTCTACAGAGAGGTCCGGCCGTGTTCTCGAAGAAAACGCAAGTACGACTTGGAGGCCTTAGACTTTGTTGCGGCGAGAGAAAAGCACGCGAGTCATTTTGTAGGGGAGAGGGAGTCATTTGTACTAAACAGAAAATATGTCGTTATGGAGCAGGTCGCAGGACTCCTCCTTTGATCGACGATAAATAACCCGTGACAAACCGTACAATACACAAAGTAGGGGCACTCGAATCCTCTTCGCGCTGATCGGTCAAAAAGGTTAACATTTGTTGTTCATGCTGGAGTCGAACAAGAGCCTCCTCACATCGGGAACAGCAAGCGCTCTTTTCAGTGCTCATGCGACACGTTCCCCTGTAGGACGACAAGAATGCCACCGCGCACATTGGCTCGACGCTGTTCTTTCCCACGTGTGGTCTTCAAGAAACGAACGAAAGATTGACTCTGGCTCGCTGTCCTCTCATTTGTGACAGCGGCAGAACCGCAGCCATGTTGTCTTTCCGAGGAAAGCCCCTCGCGTTATTATTTCTCTCGCGTAGCGCGCGTCGTCTACGCGCCGGCGTCTATGTTTACATTCAAACCTCTCGGTTCCCAAGACTGAGGCAAAACAGCTGCTTCTTCCATTTGCCCTGTTTGCTCTTCTCTTTTCCGTTCGAAACTTTAGTGTAGATTTCCGTCCCTGCTATGTGCAGGGGGTGTGTGTCATTGCGGGACCCCTTTTTTCTTATTTTAATTCTATTTATTCTCTCTTTTGTTTTAGTTTTTGTTTGCTACCCTCGCTTTCTCACCCTTTTTTCTCCCGGTCCTTCTTTCCCTCTTTCTCTTGTTTTTTCGGAGGGAGAGAGAGGGAAAGAGAAAAAGAACGTTGTGTAAGGGGTGAGATCCGTTTAATATCTTTCTTGTTTTTTGTGTCTTTTTGGGGGGTTCAGGCGTAGATATATTTTATTATTTATTTTAATCTTTCATCTCTATTTCTGTCACATTTTAAATTTATTTCGCATCTATGTCTATATAGTTGTAGGGTATTTTTATTTTTCGCGCGGAGGTTTTCTGGTGGTAAATTGAGTCGCTCTCGGGTTATGGTCGGAGAGGACTTTGACCCACGGGCATGCGGAGCTGCGAAGTCTCCGGGCTCGGAAGAGGGTTAACAGTCCGGCGTCACGTGACTTCCGGTTTCCACCCGTTATGCGGACGACTTATATGCGCCGGCATAAAAAAGACAGATAAAGAAGCAGGAAAAAATTAGACGCCGTACATTTACTTTTTTTTGTCCGTATTTTTTTGTTTATTCTCTTTATTCTTGTCATCGGTTTATGCTGTACGGATGTGCTCATGCAGCTGCCACTGAATGTTTAAAATTTTATCTTTCAATTGTCGCAACGAATAAGTGTTGGTGTGAATCTACGAGCTGGCAACGACGTTTCCGATTCGAAAGCGGAAAGGACGTGAAATTTCGACAAAATCGTAAACTTTGAGGGTATTTTTATTGTAGTCTGGGACAGTGACTAGTTACAAGTGACGCGTTGCCGATAACTAGATTACTTTTTTCAGTAACTTATAGCTGTAACTCTTTACTGTAGTGAAAATAACTTGTAACTGCTACTGGGTTACTATTTTCGAAAGTAACTGCAAAGAGTAACGTCGTTACAGTTATAGTCGGTGACAGGCCAAGAACGAAGTGGAAGCTCCTCCCACCTCTTTTCCACTATAGCAGAGTGAACGCTGGAGAGGAGAGTGACCTCCTCTCCATCTCCAGCATTCGCTCTGCTATAGTGGAAAGGGATGGCAGAGCGTCCACTTCGCTCTTGAAATGTCGCCGACTATAGTTCTCAGATTTATGTGCAAAAATGTTGCAAACACGACCAGCAAATCATCTCGGAACTATGAGAGGGTCCCGAGTCCCAGTATACGGAAGGGCACAGCAAAAACTGCTGCCAAAAACCGCCTAAAACACAAGGAAAACTGAATTCTTGAGTAATTCTGTTTGGCTAAACTTCCCGCCAGCTGGGAGGATGGGGACGTTTATGTCCGTACCCACCGTGTATGTTCATCGCCCACAGCGCACGCAGATGAAGCAAAGCGCGGCATCTCTAAAACGTTTCTCTTTTTTTTTTGTCCGGCGGAGGTAGCAAGTGTTTTTTGTGGAGGACGGCTTTTTAGTGTACGCTAGCCCCAAACGTCCGCAGAGCCACGGCACAACCGGATTTTCCGAACCTTGTCTTTTGTCCTTCCCCTCTAATTTGCATCGTCTAAGTCCCAGATGCACTATTGCGGGATCTCGACTTCAGGTCCATTTTCTCTACCCCCCCCCCCTTTTTTTTTTTTTTGAACCCAATTATCGGCCTTATTTCCGTCACCCACTTTGCTGTCCCCCATTGCCCTGCTCACGGGTCCCGCCACTTCAGAAAGAGCATTCTCTCGCAACGTACCGTAATATCTCTCGAAGAGATGCCCCCGAAAGATAACCCAGCTCTATTTTTGGCACGATTTGCTATTTAAAAACAAAACAAGAAAGCACCGAAAGGTATTTCACTTAGTAATTGCAGGGCCCTGGCGATTGTGACCTCGGCAGAAGTTGGGTTACTTAGCCACGACGGAAGGTAATCAAACATTGCTGAGTAGGAAGGGCAGTCGTCTTTGGTTTATCGCCACTCCCTGCAATCAGAAGTTTTCGTAGGTATATTTAAAACTAGCATTTTTCAACTTTTTTTTATTGCACACCGAAAGGTAGCCTCCTTAGTTTCACCTGATTTGCTTTCAATTTTATTTGGAATATCTTGGGATATTACAGTATGTGTCTTTCTGCTTGTTTGTGCGTTTATTTTTAATTGAAAGACCGCCCTTATGACCGGGACCAGGGGCGCTTGGAATCAGTTGGTTTATAGATATTCACGCCGTGGGCTCTCCGGGAGGTCTCTTCTAGTTGGGCTGCTGAGATAAAGGAGCGCAAACGTGTCCGATCTGGTTAGGAAGTGGCGGAGAAAAGATCGCAACAGCTGTTCGAAATTACTACATGCAGTGGTCGTTTGTACCTCGATCAGTGCTAATTTTGACGGAGGAGTATTGCGCAACATTGCTCTCAAGTTTTCAGGAGAAGCTTCATGTCTCATGAAAGATTGTGCGCACGCGGTAGAAAACAATTCGACCGACGAGTGGACTGGAGTGACATAAGAAAACATCTACAAAGCTGTTTGCAAGGTATGACTTATATTATTATTGACCTCACACTTGGACGATTTTTATTTGTCCCGTCCCATTTCGCTTCACCAAAGAAATCCGAACTTAGAATTGACCGATTGCAAACTCGCACACGAAGATTTGATATACCCGATATTTAGACGGGTGCTGTTGTATTCGTGTAGAACTTATTGTGGTCGCGCTATATTTAAAGTTTCTCGTGGATCATCAGCAGGTATCTGCTAGCTTAACATATTGAAAAACTAGTCGCCTGTAATTTTGCCAAAGAAGAAACCATAAATTCTTTCCCATAAAGTGGATTTACCCCAATACTGTCTGAAATTATGATCTCGTTCATAAAGTTATTTACGATAAAAATTGAAATAGAAATATTAAGGTGACCAGACATCCCGTTTTGGCCAGGACAGTCCCGTTTTTTTAAGTCCGCTCCTGCTGTCCCGTCTTTTTGTCCCAATAAAGAATCATGTCCCATTTTCGCAGGACTGCCTAGTTTCGAAATTTGCACCAAGTGAGTTGAAGCAAAGCCGAAACTCGCTTTACAACCAAGTGAGTGCATGCAGCTGAACTGTGAGTGTGACTGTTTTCTTGGCCCTAGGGCTTAATGCAACATGGTAACGTTTTGGAAATAAGAGCAGTTATTTCATTAAATTGTTTTCTCCCAATCTCAACCTCTACCCCCCCCCCCCTTCTTCTTTTTTTTTGGGGGGGGGGGGGATGTCCCGTTTTTTTACTTTCAGAAGTATGGTCACCCTAAGAAAGACCCAAACATATTAATATTGATTAATGGAAAAATCTTATTTTCTAAAAAAATCTGATTTACTACCTTGAACAACACATTGTCTTATGAAAATTTTATGCTAATTTAAAGGCATATTAAGGTAGGTTCCTTTGCAAGTTTTCTCATAGTTTTTGTAAAGTAACGACGAAGTAACTGTAACAAGTTACTTTTTCAATTTTGTAATTGTAACTGTAGCAGTGTTACTTTTTTTACCCAATAAACTGTAACTGAAGCACTGTTAGATTTTAGCGATAACGTGCCCATGACTGTGTTATTGAGAAGCAAACGGAGTCTTCCCCTACTTTCTTCGTTGAGGTTCTGTGATTACATCTACTGGCAATGGTTCTGTCAAATTATGAGCAGAGACATCGCGTACCTGAGCCAAAATTGAATCTGCATACTTATCTAAAGACTGTATGTGACACCCCTGTCGTTGTTGTTGATGTTAGCGAAAATGGAACAGACTTTATTTGATTTTATCGCCTTGGGTAGCGACAGGGGCAAATATGCAAACTTTGTCTTAAGTTTTCTTTTTCCAGAAAGTGGTGATAATGAATTTGCTGTGAGAAATCCCTGGAACATCAGAACCGAAATATCTGAAAATAATCCCTGGAGAATGAGAACAAGGGGGACTATATGACAAACACAAATCTCCAAACACAGCTAGGTGACTGGTGCGCAACCGCAAAAATCCGCCTGGTCCGGTTATCGAACCCGGGACCTCTCCATTCTTTGTTCTTCGTTTGGCTCACAAAGGTCAGCACCGTGGCGCGAACGTTGGAAGGTTAGCTGCGGAAAGTTCATGGCGCAGCTCGGGGTTGTACTACGGGTAAACTGAAATAATTGTCCAATTTACCCAAAGTAGTGACTTTTTTTTTTAATCTCACATGCTCGCGCAACCAGAACAGGGACCTATTTTTGCATCAAAACTTACATTTTTTACGAGTAAAAGAAAAAAAAATTAAACCTAAATTTGTGTTCTTTTTTGTTGTTTTTCAAGACTCACCAGCGAAATAAATAGTCCCGCGTGCCATGACGTTTTTTTGTAACCGCTCCGCTCACCCGTGAACAAAAACATGCCGTGGGACGAGATTTCCCGCCGGCTCATGCCTGCAGCGTTCCTCACAGTCGCGTGCCCATGGGTCAGGCGTGCACCGGACTGGTCGCTGTCACGCTTCTCATCCGTAGACTAAAAAAAATACGCGGAGTTTGCTGTGGACATGATGACAACATCACGCATGTTGGAGCGTGTTTGCCTCATACATGCGCTTTAGACATGTCTACAGACTGTCTCTCGTATGATGTATTAGCAGTTTGCTGATATTTTTCACCGCACCAAGCGGCCACCACAAATGTGAACCGAAATATTCACCGACGAATTGATTGGTCTACCGAGCGCAAAAGGCCGACTGGGGACTCAGCGCTCGAGCGCATTTGATCGTGAACGACCCGAAACGTTGCACGAAACAGCAAAAAAAAAAAAAAAAAACTTTCGGAAAGAGAGAAATAGAAAACAGTACAATATTTTTCGAGCTTTCACGGCAAAACACCCGCGTGTGCTTCCTTCTTCTTCTGACGGTTGGTGTTCCCTGTGCAATATGCAGTGAGCAAAATTCATACCCAACATCGTTTCCATGGTTCGTTGAAGCCAACGGGACCTCAGAAGACGCGAGGCCTCAAGTTCTCCGTGTGGCGTCACGAATTCATTTTCCTTCACACCTGCCGGTTTCGGTTCGTGCGGGCCTTCTACGGACGTGAGTTCGTGCGATCTTCCCGTACCTCATTGGAGAAAAAAAAAAAAAAAGGCACCGCTTCATCGCAAACATCTCCGCGCTCGCATCACATCGGTGCTAGTTTCGGTCTTCGTTAATAAAATAATTGTGTTGGGTGTTTGTTTAGACAGGGGGAAGTTACTCAGCACCAATGTGTGTCTGATTTCTCAGCTGTGTAGATGAGAAATTCAGCCAGTGCAGTACAAATGTCAGCCCGGGGTCTTTGACGTGCATCACGCAGTAGAGATGCACGACCGCACGCCGGTACGACGCTCATCCAGATTGAATCGGGCAGGTTAGATGATTGGGCCCAGGATCCCCAGGGGTTCTGCAGTGCAAGCTCTTCGCGCGTCTTGCTCGGAGCTGCGAAAGCGCTAATAGATTCGACCATCGGTGCCCCGGATTTTCTTGGAAGAGAAAGCAGACTCCCAAGAAACGTAACTACGCGCACGCCCTCATCGAAAGCAGCATTCCTCGTCTCTTGCCTCCCCTCGATCTGGACACTCTTCAAAACCTTCGGGAATCTCTGCGGCGTACGTCGTGCATAACGCTCGAGTTTGTTCACGAGCGTCGTCTTACAGAGGTATCTGAAACTTCAGTGAAGAGTTGCGATTACGCTCTTTCACATCCCCGGATATGGCAGCGGGTATACTGGACGCGCTCGGAAACAACCCGAAAACAGAAAAATTATTTCTTCCTTTTTTTCCTTTTTTTTTTTATTTCCTCTCTCCTCTCTAAAGCCTTGTCCCGCAAGTATTGTTTAGGGGCGGCACATCGCGGCAACGCGAGCCTTGCAGCGATGTTGCTGCAGGCTTGTTCTCCCTTCAATACCACGAGGGCGAGAAGAGATGAAGACTTGGAGGCATTCACGAAAAGTCCGGACGAAAATCACGCCGCGAGCCGCTCAACCACAAAACAGCCGGTCAGCTTCTTCTTTCTTCTCCTCCGGAAGAATTGCGTGGCCGCGCAAAACAACGGGGTTCTTCGTTTCCAAGTGCGTCATTTTCGAAGCCATCGTGATTCCGGGGATGGAGGGAGATGGGCACCTCCAATTTTGTGCGCGAGTTTCTTTGTTTGTTTTTATTTGTTTGCATCGCTTACTGTGTCATTTCTTTTGCGTCTCGTTGCGGGATGTCTCAATTTTCGAAGGCGTAGTTTTCTGCCGAGCGTGCCTGCCGACTCTTGCGTGTTGTGGAGAGGAAGGGCTGGAGAATACGTGAGAGAAAGGTCAGCTCGAAGGGGTTGGCCGGACGGCGACACCTCTGTTGGGTGTACAACGTGAATGTGCTGTGTATGCGCGATACAGCTGTTGTAAACTTGGAAGGTATCTCGCAGTGTTTCTTTCCTTTGTGTTTTTGCGGTGCCGTGTTTCTTCTTTTAGGAAAACAAAAAAGTGGAGACATGTGACATGAATGCACAGTGCTACGCTTTGCATAGTCGTGCCGTGTGTATGTTGTGTGTATGAATCACTCGTTCTTATGCGCTCTTTATTTATATTTATACTTTTTTTTCTTAAAGTTGCGTTGTTTGTTGTGTGCTAAGGTCGGCCTGTTTCAGTTCTCGAGTGTCCCAGAGGTCGACGGATCGGTTTCCGGGGTTAGAGGTAGAAGAACTCGGTTTTTTTATATGTATATTTTTGTTTAAGCGTCAGCTGACTCCGAGACATTTTTGTCTGTAGGATCTTCAGATATTGTACGTTGAACGCCTTGGTTGCTAAAGTTTCGTCATAAATGCAAATGCTCGTGCCATAAAAAAATTAATATATATATGGGTGATTTCAGTAAGATCGACCAAAGGGCGCCTGGTCGACATTTTTAAATCAACTGATGTTTTTATATGTCATTGTCTAGTGTCTGGTATAAACGAATTCACACTTAGTTTTGACCAGAAAAAACATTTGGGGACAGGAAATTTTGTAAGGCATGAAGAGGTGGGCAGTTGCATTAACGCGTACTGGTGGAGAAGGCACGTTTGAAATTGAATAACTAAAACGATAAAACTAGGAAATTTTTAATACATTTTTGACACAAACTATGGGTACAGCTTGCTTGTAATATATACTAATAATATTTATTTAACTTATATTTATTCTTCTAAAAATTGCCAAACATGCCTGCTTGAAAGACAAATGGCAACATTTGGAGGCCTGTATCTCATGAAATAATTTAATCACTATCATATACTTTTCATATAGTATTCTACTTATATATGGCTATTATTTAAAATATATATTAGGTATTTGAATGATACGATAGTCGTGCTGTATTTAGGCAAACGTGGGGAAAAAATCAAAAACGACAAATTCCGATGCAAATTAAAAAAAAAACCACCATCTTCGATTTTTTTTTTAATTTGGGTACCCTCTCATATTTTATTTCGGCATTCATTTCTATTAAAAATATGTTGCATTATTTGATTGAGAAAGGAGACATAACCCCCAAAGTAGGGTCCTTTTTTGAAAGCTATCACTTAGCAGCGCCCTATACGAGAAGTGACTCTGAGTTCCAGTTTCATAAAAGTAACACACATCTTTTATATATTTTTATTCAGATGAGGTCATCGTCACCAGAATGGAAAGGCTGAAAATTTTTTTTTAAATTTATATTTAGGTTTTTATTTGAGGAAATTTTTCGGTCTTACACATTAACGCTTACTATTTAAAATTTTCAGGGTATACCGATGTGCCTTAACGGCAAAGAAATCGTATGTCTCGAAATGGGAAGAGGAGCCAGTTGGCTTTATAAGTTAGGCGAGAATGATCGCTGTATAAACAAGGAGATCTATGTCGTGCTGCCCTCCTTGTCCCAACTCTCCAGGATCAAATTAAGAGTGCTGATACCGTTCTACCAAAGAATGAGTTGAGAATACTAAAGACGGAAAATGTAACAAACTATGGAAGGGGAAAAGGTGTCTCATCTCTGCTCGAATCTAGTCACGCCATTTAGCCTATGTCATGGCTCTTTACAAATGAAACGTAATTCCAAAAACTATGCGTACAAAACAACAAAAAAGAAGAAACTCTATAATTAGGTGACTCGTTTGTGCTCGAATGTTATAGTCACGCCATTTAGCCTACGTCAGGGATCTTTACAAATGAGTTCTAATTCCAAAGACTAAACTTTAAAAAAGGGGAAAAAAAACTTTTTTTGAGCAGTTAGGATTTATAACAAACCAACTCTCACTACACACATACGGGCGCATAAAAAATAAAAAAAAATATTTATGGAAGGCCCCAGATTCAGGTGTTCTTATTGCTCGATGCTTGAGGCGCCACGTCACATTTTTTGCAATGTGATTTGCGCTGTAAGCCTTCAATCTCGGGCGTAATAAGCTAAAAAAAAATTATTTCCCGCATAAACAAAACATAGCTCAGTGTATGGCTCCGGGCAGTGTTTCGGTGGCCCGTGATTGCGCTCAGGCGTCACGCGACGTTTGATCAGGCCTTGACGCTAATCCGGCTGCAGTCCAACTTCGTGCTGTCTCTGCTCGTCTATTTCTGCTACGGGTGGATAGCCTGGCCGCGCATCCGTAAATCGAAGTCCAACTTTCAAGAACAACCCCGCTACATTGTAATATGCGTTAGCGCAGCATTTTACGCCGCTTATCGGTGATCGTTATTGTCCCACAGTGGTAGACCATCATTCCGGTGTACCGGTTACTAAAATAATCAGGAGTAAAATGAACTCGCGTATACGCTATTAGGCGTTCCTTTGTACGGAAGCGATTAACGTTAAAAAATCCGTATACGTTGGAGAAGTTTCATGGTCGAGATGTATCGTGAATCTGGCCCGAGGCTGAATGTATGGTCAACGAGGATACACAGGCGAGCGGTCATTCGTGCGCGAAAGGAGTGCGCAATCTACATACGATCGTAATACGATCGACTGCGTTGACTCGAGTACCGATGGCCCGCACTGTAACCGGAAGCAAAATGACATACGTCGGGCGCAATTGAAGACGACGTACATATACGTAGGACGGAGCAACCACAAGGGCCGGTGCACATAGGCGTGACTGTATTTATCTGCATATAGGTCGATCGTATTTTTGTCGTAATATACGAAGGGCGGTGGATTTTTGTTCCGCGTAACCGGGCAGAGAGTGGGCATCATTCCGATCTACGGGTCACGGGACAGGATTTTGTTTGAACCCTATCATGTAGAAAGGCCGACTGGGTCGGAACACTGTCCATGCCGATTTCAGGGGCGCGGAATCCCACCGCCGATATCGCAGTTTTGTTTTGTTCTCGGCAGTTTGTTTTCGACCTCGGGGTATTTGTGTATTTCTTTTTTGGGAGATACGGGAATAGCCGGGCGAATAGGCTTTTGCACTGCGTGACGAAGTTGGCGCGAATACGACTTCACTGTATTTTCTAACAAAATTTCCTCGTATAGTCATTGTCGAGAAAAGAATTTATTTTACCACCTATAGAGGGTGCGCCACACCGGTACATTTCACTACACTATTATTTTAAAAATAACTCTACATAAAACTTTAAAAATAATATTTAAAAAAACGGCTATCGCGTGGGCGTGCTAACTGTGTCGCGCACTGTATTGTTTAAATAAAAATTGCGTACTAAAACTTAGGAAATACATCACCGAACTCACAGAGTTAAGGCCGATTCTCACATGCAGCGAAGCGCCGATATAGCGCTGCTCCCGTGTCGTCAGCTACTTATCGTCACGCCATGATCAACAATTTTGACGGTGCGAGCTCGTGAACGCTTCCGTCAGCACGCGCTTGGCGCGAGGTCAGCGCTATGCTTCTACACTCCGTTTCACCTTATGTTGTACCGCAGCGAAGGCTAGAAACGCGAGCTCATAACGTTGGCAGCTGCCTTTGGTGCACGAGAGCTTGTGCCGCCGAGATGTGCCCCAGAGCAAAGAGCTCGCGCTTGTAGCCTTTCCTGCGGTACACGATAAGGTGAAATAGAGCATAGCGCTCCGCTGCATGTGAGAACAGGTTTTTAGAGCAAGTTTATTAAGCGCTTCGTGTTTAAACTAAAGACGGGGTCACACTGCTTATTAGCGGCAAGATGTTTCGGTGGCACCCTTGAACGGTTACATTTCGTGACGTCATTGCCTTGCGAACAACAAGTTCGATGGTGTTGGTAATTAGCATGGCGGAAGCTTGAAATCATAGCGTTCTTGAACCAACACCGTTAACACCGTCAAAATTGAAGTCCTCACGTTCCTCTTAATTCCGTCCCTGAGAACTCCTTTGCTGACGTCATAGTCAGCATTCGGCCAATCGTGGAAGGCCGATCAGAGCGACGCTTTCGATCGCGCACGTCGCCAATACATCATACAGAAGACAGTCAGCATACAGACTCGAATGCGAGTCACCGCGAGATCCATGCTTCGAATGCCGCATGCCATTGAGTTCAAGGAGAGAACTTGGGTACGCGGCATTCGAACCGCGGATATTGCGGTGACTCGTACCTGCAGACTGCCTTTTGTATGGTGTGTGTGAGCAGTGTGACCCCGCTTTACAGAATATTCGGTTGAATTCTATCAAAGATCACTGCTCGCAAACATATCAAATACAGAGCTGGACAGAATTAGCACGAACAAGCGTTTAGATCGAATTCGTGCGCCCGTTTTTCTCTCGCAAATAAAAAAAAAAACTAATTAAAACTACAAGTGGGGTGGAATGTGCTCATCTAGGACAATCGCTTAGGCTATTCAACTCGTTTTGTGTTGTTTTCGTAGTGTGCGGCTCACGTGGTGAAGTTCATTTTTATTGTTTTTGCTTATTGTTGAATGTTTTTGCAGGCTTTGTATGTTGTAGTTTGGAGAGAACGACGGCGGGGAAAATGAGATGGAGCAAATGGTGACGAGATTACTGAAGGTATTCATCATTTCTTTCTGTATGGCATCAAAAGAATAAGAAAAAAAACATTGATTTTCTTCGCACTTATGTCGCGCAGTGCACAACTATAGTGAGAAATCACTGGCGGACATAGCTGTATGCGCGAATTCTGAGCACGTGCTGATGTTCAGCTTCCGCCGTTTTTTTTTTTTTTCAACGTGCATTCCACACCATCAAGATTGCCGCTCTCATCAGCCTATTAATGTGAGCTCGTTCTGAGCATGCGATCTAAACATCGCCCTCAAATATGGAGTCCAGTGAGTACCCCGCTTAACTCCTTGTCACATTAAGAAAAAAGAAAAGCGCTTCAGATATGCGTTACGCGAAGCAGTACTCACGCGATTTGGTTGTCGAAGGAAGAAACGATGCTCTTGGCGTTTGAAACGTGCACGTGGTGATAAAATACCATAAAGCTAATCTAAGATGCACCTGCATTTATCTTCATTCAACACTTAAGAAGAAAAAAATAGTAACGGTCTGCGAGGAGCCGGACCTTTTTAACTATGGTTCTTGAGTCGAATGCGAGTATAGTTTGCAAACTTTTACGCTTGACCATCCCAAACCGTTCACAGCAAAATGAACTTCGAGGTAACGCCACTGCGGAAGTTGGCCCGGACCGCCAAAAAGCTACATATTTTGATAATGCAATTAATGCAAAGGTGCAAGGGAATTGGACAAGAATGAAGATAATATTTCCTGGAGCAGGGGAACAAAGGGGACAAAGGATAAAACACAAATCTCCACGTGCAGGTAGGTGACTGGTGCGCGACCGAAAAAATCCGCCTGGTATTGTTATCGAACCCGGGACCTCTCCATTTCCAGTGGAGCGCTCTACCAACTGAGCTAACAAGAATTTTTTTTCTTTATTGCCTGCGTAGCACAACACACAAGAGCTCACATGCACAACACTTCAATGTTAAAAAATCCTGCCATACCTTGGCAGGTCCAATTGGTTTAAAATTCCCTTAGGGTGACCAGTTTGTCCAGAACAGGCAGCCATTCAGGTGGCTCACATTGCGTTTTGTACGCTTCTTTGATGTAGACAACACTTTCAATAAAATAATCTCTGACAGAACGCGCGTCTACATCGGCGTGCTGCACAGCCATCCTTGTCCGCCATATACTATGTAAACTAAGCACCATAAACATGTCATAGGGCACGCCCCCTACGTTATCTACAGGAAGGAAACGAATGCCATAGGCTGTTATCGGAAGGTCCTTTTTTAGTGTGCGTTGTAGGATGTCCCAGTGAAATACTGCGTCCCAGCAGTCCAAGAATATGTGGTTTACAGTTTCGGGCTGGCGGCATAAAAGGCAGTTTACTGACCAGGGAACGAAAAGCCCCTTTTCCTCAAGCCAGGGTTTAACGGGGAGCGTGCCGCTATGCAGTTGAAAAAAGAACGTCTTTACAGAAGGTCGAACTGGCATTTTTTTAAGTCTTTTAAGAACATCTTTTCCGGGGCCAGCACAATATAAAGATCTATACATTGGTTCCGGTAACACCAAATCGATTAAGTCTTTGTACAGCCTCTTACGCGAGACGTCACTTAAATACTCTGACGAGAAACGCACCTTCAGAAAATGAAAAGATTGTACAACCTCATACAGAAAACCTCGCACCCTTGGGCATTCAACATTACTAGACGAAACCACATAATCAGGTAAACTCTTCCAGAGTCTAACGTGTAATACAGTCCTCAAAAAGAAATCCCTCTGATCGCGCAAGAAAATAAATCTCGACACAACCTGTCGCAGAAACAGATGGGCTAAACCCAATCCACCACTTTGCACACGACGAAACAAATTAGTACGGCTGGTTCGTTCCCATCCCGAACCCCATATAAAAACTGCAAATACTCTGTGAAGTTTTTGAACATTGACCCTTGACATACATAAAGCCTGCAGAACGTACCACACTTTGGCCACGATAAACAGATTACAAACAGTCGAACGAGCAAACATTGACAGACCGCGACCCCCCCACTTTACTGTTTTCTCTCGGACTTGTTCTGTTTCCTCTTTCCAATACTCCGTGGTGTCACGGTAGTGCTCGAGAGGCACACCGAGATACTTTGCCGGCGAACAAGTCCACTGGATGTTCTCAAAAACATCGGGCGTGCTTTCCCAGCTGCCATGCCAAAAACCCACACATTTGCCCCAATTGATTACACTTCCCGACAACTTACAAAAAGAAACCGCCACTCTCACAACTTCTCTTACACTTTCTGTGTCCTCGCAGAAAACAGCTATGTCATCTGCATAAGACAGCACCTTAACTTCACATGACGACAGCTTAAAACCCCGTATTTGCTCATCATGAATAAGCTTTAAACAAAAAGGTTCCAAATAAATAGCGAACAGCAGAGGTGATAAGGGGCACCCCTGCCTGACCGACGATTTGACCTGAAACTTTTCGCTGACTTCTTTATTGATAATGATGCTTGCGAAACACTCCGCATAGGACATTTTAACCCCATCTAAAATAACTGATCCGACGTTCACGTGGTCTAAAATACGAAAGAGAATGTCGTGCGCAACGCGATCAAACGCCTTTTCTAAATCGAGCTGCATCATCGCTACGTGCCCCTCAAATGCATCGCAACACTCTAAAATACTTCGTGCCACGTGAATATTTGTGAAAATTGTTCGGCCCTTGATGCCACACGTTTGGTGGGGCCCGACGATTTCTGTTACTACGCTTTGTAATCTTCGTGCTAATACCTTCATGAACACCTTATAGTCTACGTTTGTCAAACTTATTGGGCGATAAGACTTTACTGACGAGAGCTTCACGGGATCGTCGCACTTTGGTATTAATATAATATGACTGTTCCGGAAAGACGGAGGTGTTACTTTTTTGTCATACATCTCCGTAATCACGCGATGTAACACCACAGCTAGGTCGGATTTGAAAGCCTTGTAATAGGCTGCGCTTAAACCGTCTGGTCCGGGTGACTTTCCTAGACCAAGTTCATCTATTGCCCTCTCTATTTCCCGCACGCTAATTGGTTCCTCGAGACCCTTTTTAACCTCGTCATCTAACTTCGGCATTAATAAAAGAAACTCCCTGTCAAACCCTTCTTCAAGATCTCTTTTATGTCCTAAAAGATCCCGAAAATATTCCAGAAATGCGCGTTCAATTATTTTCTTTTCGCGGGAAATCGTGGTTCCGTATTGTATTTCTTTTATCTCATTTCGCGACGCGTATCTCTTTTCGTCACCAAGTGAACGCTTCGTAGGCGATTCACCTAACCACAGTCGCTCGGCGCGGGCTCTTATCATAGCTCCTTTATATTTTTCAACATCGATAAGCTCCAGCTTGCTCTTGACTTCTTTGATTTCTTGGGTAAACTTTCCGGGTTGTGCACTTTCCACGCCTAACAAAAAATCTAGCTGACACTGCAGCTCTTTTTCTTTTTCTTTTTCTTGGCGGTGTAACGCGCATGAACGCTCGATTGCGTGAATTTTAACCTCGTTTTTAAAGTGTTCCCAACTTTCAATAACGCTTGTACACTCAGTCTCAAGCAATTTTTCTAACCTTTCTTTAACTCCACTTACGAAGGTTTCGTCTTTTAAAAGCTTGTCATTGAATTTCCATAGGTCCCAATTAAAGCGCGATTTTATTTCTTTTCTGCCTATCGCAAACATGACTAGACTATGGTCACTAAAAGATACGTTTTTCACCTCATACGAGTTACACAATGGAACAAGGCCGGTCGTGACATACGCTCTATCTAATCGCGCGTGACTTTCGCGTTGAAAATGCGTAAACTGTGGATAATTAGAATTAGACAAACAATATCCTATGTCCTCTAAACTATATTCTTGCACTAAATCGTTTAAAAAAATTGCACTTTTATCCCGAACTGGCAGTTGTCGTACCCTGTCTTCAGCTGCACAAACACAGTTAAAATCTCCCAACAAGAGAACGAGTCTTTCGCTTTTTACATAAGATTCAACGCGCTCAAAGAACACTCTTCGTTCATTTTCCCGATTCGGGGCGTACACACATATTGCCCGCCATTGTAACCCGGAAAAAGAAAAATCACAAACAATTAAGCGGCCTGATTCGCACACAATAACTGATTCTTCTACTATACCCAACGAATTTCGAAGAAAAAGAGCACAGCCCCCTGATGTGCCAACGGAGTGGCACACGCAGATGTTATAGCGCTCTCTGAAAGGCTGCACCATACGGTCCGTTTGGTCCCTGCTTTCCACTTTCGTTTCTTGGACAGCAATCACATCGAGGTCACTTTCTAGAAAGAGGCGGCTCAGCTGGTACTGCCGCCTCCTTGCTGCCAACCCTCGTACGTTCAACGTGGCTACGTGAAGTGCTGTCTCTAGTTTAACGGCCATCTAAGAGTGGGATCAAACGGATCGCATGGTGCTCACCTCGGGTCGCTGAAGGACGAGCACGAACTCACAGTCCCGGCGCACTGCCCGGTCAGTCCCACAACGGGTTTCCAGGGCGTGTCGATGCTTGCCTTGCGGCACCATCTTGTCCGAGTCTCGCCGGTCTTCAGGTCGACTCGAGGTGGCTGGGGGGCTACGATGGTGGTGTCGCCGACGGTCGTCTTTCCGGCGGGATAGTCGGCTTTACTCTGATGCTCGCCCGACGCACTGGAGCCGTTTTCAGGGGCGGCTCGTCGGAAGGGCTTTCCCTGGAGCCCGGCCTCCCGTCTAAGCCTTCCTCTCGGGCCCTCTTGACGACCGCGCCACTGGGGCCGGCCTCTTCAGCGCTCATGGCATCCACCTCTCCACTGGGCGACGTCTCAGGAACCGAACTGGAACTCTTGGCGTCACCCTTCACCGAGGCGGCGTCAGCCAAAGCTTGAGGCGGTGAAGGTTCCTTGCCAACGTCATGGCTGTCGTCGTGGCCCCCAACAAGGCGTTGAGGGGGCGTCGCCTCTGGTTGTAGCTCTCCCGCTTCACCTCTGGCGGCTTCCTCTGACTCGACAACGTCCATGAGGTGCTCGGTCGCTTCGTCGTTCCCCACGGGCCCGGTCACGTTCGCGTAGGTCCTGACACACTGGCTTTCTTCGTGGCCGAAGCGCCGGCAAAACGCACAGCGCGGCACACGACACTCCCGCCGTATGTGGCCCTTCCCTCGGCACCGAAGACAAAGCGGCGCCCTGCCAGGCACCACCACGAGCGCCAGGTCACCCGCGACGCGCAGCTGGTGAGGAAGTGAGTCCACTGTGACTCCCGCCTTGAGCCTCAGAGACACCGAGCGAGTTGTCGACCCCAAGCCCGTGCATCCCTGGGCGCGCCACGTATCTCTGGAGACTTCCGTCACCTTTCCGTAGGGTGCCAGGGCTACCCGCACTTCATCGTCGTGGACATGGTGTAGCAACCAGTGGAGCTTCAGGCGGGTATCCTGGTTGCTGGGGTCTACCACCACGCACCGCCCCTCCTTGACTTTGAGGTCGCTGGCTGCGAGCAGCTTCTTCTTCCCCTCGGCGCTCTTAAAGGTGACGGCCCACACGTGGTTGTATTGGTACGCCCCCAAGGCGGCCACCTCGGGGAGCAGGGCCAACCCAACCAAGGCGTCGCGAAAATGCTCGAGGCGGTAAGGCCTCCCTCGCACATCGGCATGTAAAAAAACTGTATTTAAAACAGTTGTACCTGTTGGGATCTGCGGCAGAATCACTTGGTAGTCCTGTTCGTCAGTAGCCGTGTTCCTGTCACCGCGGCCTTGAGCCGCTGAAACCGCTCCGACGGAGCACATGATAACACGTCCGTTCGCTTCGGCGGCCGGAAGTGGAATCCACTGAGCTAACAAGAAGTTAGGCGTCAGCAGAGCAAAGATAAAACCCTTTTGCTCTACTGACGTCAAACTCCCGGCTAGCTCACTTGGTATAGCGTTCCTCTGGAAATGGAGAGGTCCCTGGTTCGATACCGGGACCAGGCGGATTTTTCGGACGCGCACCAGTCGCCTAGCTTCGTTTGGCGATTTGGGTTTGTCCCTTGTCCCCCTTGTTCCCATTCTCAGGGGATCGTTATCGTCTACAATTAATTGCATGTCAGCACCAAAATCTCCACGACACCATCGTTTACTAAAGAGATGAAAGCTGTGTTACACGTAAGAAAACTCTCTTTCTCAGAACGCATAAGGCGAGTTGTAAATTGAGGATAACGTCCGCTGCCTCTGCGCCTTGTTTCCAGCAGCTCCCCTGCGTCGGGTCGCCACTGTCGCGCCGTCACCATGAGAGCCGTCTCTTGATATCGCACCATCAGCCGCCCAATCCCCGATCGGTCCGTGATAAAGACGTCGCTGTGTAAACCCAACATTAAAGTTCACGGCGTGCTCAGACACTGATAAAATCAGAGCGTCCCTAGGTGCCGCAACTTATTTTCTCGGTTTAAATTTTTTGCCGGGACAGTGTTTATGATTATCGGCAAAGTCGACGCGTTCTAATTAACACGGCCGAGACTTACTTGACTCGAACGCTTCGTCGAGCAGGAAGGAGTAAGGGGAGGACACCCCTGGCCCAATCATGTTGTCAACGTGAATACAGTTTTTAAGCTATTACAATTACTTTTTTTAAGCTTGCTTTTTTTTCTTCTTCGAACTGTATGTGTCTGTGGCGATGGACCTCTTTTTGATTGTGCCCGTCCCCTGCAAGGGTGTTGTTATATATAGAGGGTCACTTTTAATTAGTCATCTGAAAGGTATGCTTATGACAAGATTACAAGGAAGGAAGGGCGTCTAAAAATATCTTCGTCGCCCTTCTTAGCGCGGAAAAAAAAAGAACTCACAGTATAGGACAGAAGGTGTCGTAGTTACCTGTCTGCCTGCAGTGGAAGCAGAAGAATACATAGGTATCTCTTGATCAGTCTTCATCCGGGCTCTTTTTTTTTCTTCTCCTTTTTTTTTCTTCTGGCCAACCGTGATTAAAAGGAGTTCAAAATCTGCTACACTTAGCGCTTATGTCGAATTGTTGCCGTTATGTTAATGTGAGCTCTGATTTGAGTCGCCACAGTGGTTTGTCTTGTCTTGCCAAGGTACGAACCACTGCAGCCGGCGGAAAATAGGATTATAGGTAACATTACATAGGAAGCGAAATTAGGAGACACCAAAATTGTGCGAAACGTGATAGGAGTTCATCATAATATAAACAAATTAACTACATGTTTCACACGTTTATACAGCAAGAGGTTGCACTTTCTTTGAAATTCGCAGCATAAATCTGCCTTCCCTATATGACGACTGCATGCAAGATAATATATACACCACTTTTTTTTTTTCCTTCAATGCGTGAAAATGTGCATCAATGTTGGGTTCCTTTGTGATCGCTTAGAAAGCTTTTTGAGGACGTTTTTATTTTTAACTCGCACAATAAATGCTCATATGACAGTCCTTACCCTGGAGTTTAAATGAACTGCGATCAAGTGTTATGTATGTATATTTGTTTATTTATTTAATATACCCTCGGGACTCGAGGGCATTATAGAGAGGAAGAGCAGATACAAAAACGGGGCGTAAAACTGTAACAAATAAACAATATTAATAATATAGAAAAAAGAAAGTTAAACAGGCCATGGATTATTGCAAAAAAAATATTTAGTGATATAGCATTTCGAAACATGTTAGGGTCAGTTATACTAGCAATCGAACCCGTGAGGTGGTTACATTCTTGCCCTCTACGAGAGAGGAAAGATGAGCGAAACGCCATTGTTAGTGAGTTTGGGGCCCCAACTTTATTCTGATGTCCAAGCGAGATGAGACGTAAAAGGGGAGAGTCATCATTTGATCTCGTAACATGGGATTATGAAAATTAATTTAATGAAATAGACATAAACGTGAAAATTTACGACGCAGCGGGAGAGAGAGGAATGGTAAAGATAAATTAATTTTCACCGGCGCGACACTTGCAGCGTGATGATAGTTCGATGGATTAAAAATTAAACACTTCAATTTTATAATAGCGCAGAGTAAGCTAAAAAAATGTCGCTAACTATCCGCGGTGTCTTTTCCCAAGCGAGCTACAATCCCAGTATATCATATTTCATCGGACCGAAAAGAATGCCGTGGAAACCCGTTGACAATATAAAGGAAGTGGTTTTAGTATTATATTCATGAGATTTTTGGTGCGCGACAATAAACAAAATCAGCTATTCATTATAATTGATTGTGTAGAGTTTATATTGATAAGAGAACGCTTAGGAGAAAGAAAGCCGTTATTTTTGTCTGCCGAAGGGAGGAATAGGCTCTGATTGGTAGAATTTCTGTGGAGTTCATGTCGATACTTTTAGACCAAAAAAACTGCCCGCAAGAAATCCCCATAGCTTTAAACGATGAGTTTATAAAAAATTTACCTTTCCTCGTTAAACCACGTGTAAAATAATATAGGGTTTGTATCGTAAATATAATGTACTATTGCTTAGTAGTAAAACATCGGGAAAGAGGCAGAAGGCGATATAGCCTGACGAGGCCCCTACGATTATACAGAGTTTTTGGCGCCGGTCAGTCAGCCATTACCCTTAAACACAATATAAAAAAAAAAACATCTTCTCAACTACTGCAAACGAAAATCACCGATCAAAACGACGAGAAGCGACAGACGTGTCTCATCATTCGGCGTGTTTTTTTGTTTTGTTTTTTTCCGGTAGCCCGCATCGCTCCGGTGTTTTGGGAAAAGACCACCCTGTCGCCGACTTATAAATATAAGCGCTCACTTCATCGTTTCGACTCCGGCGCGGTGCCCCGTTGCCGGGAAGAGAGCGTGCCGCACGTCGCACTGCTGCCGATTCTCATCTCTCCGGGTTCCCGTCACCGTGGGCGCGACAACCGCGTCCGCATACGCGACGCCGACGGATTCGTTTTATTTCGAGTTGCACACGCCGACTTGCTCACGACGCGTATATGCCGTCCTACCGTCGGGACCTCTCTCTAATTTTAGGATTTGGAAAATTCTCGGTTACTACGTGTCACACGCTCTCGTCCCTCTCTCTCTCTCTCTTTTGCGTTATTTTTGATTGGGAAGGAAGGCTGTTGTTTTATGGGTAGAGCGCGGATTCGATCTGGCAGATTGCCGCGACGGTGTCTGTCCTCTTGCGACGCAGAGGGTCCTCCGAGTTTGATGTGTGACCCTCTCTCGGCTTCCACGCCCCCAAGGCGCCCTTTTTGCTGCGATTTGGGTGGCCTGCCGATGCGCTGTTCGTTGCGCCAATGTCGAGCCAGCCAAGCCGGTGCGCTTCCCGTACTTGAGTCCACGTTTCCTATATACCAACGTGTACGGGAAAAAGAAATGCTGCGAAATTCGGGAAACTTTTTGTTCCAAATTACTTCCGAACAAATTCTTGTTCAGTGGTAATTTTGGAAATTGAGTCTGCGCTGTGGCATTACGCAATGCAAGCATGACGCTTTTCATTGCCCAATGCCAAAACGGATGTTCCGCGTCATCATTCGCTGAGCTCATTTCGTAGATCGCCCAGATGGGCTCTTCGAGTGTTTTGCGGGTAAGCATACGCGCAGGCATTTCTTAGAGTGTATATATAATTGTTTCTCACGGACTGCTGACGGGCTCTTTATGGGCCAAACGTTGTTTCTTAGCTAACCGCGGAAAGGAGGGGGGGGGGGGGGAAATCCTAGGGATGTGATAGCTGGAGCAAATGCGGGGGGTTCTTTGTAGTTCGGAGCCTCTGTTTCAAAACGAAAAGCTCTTGACAGTCTAAGAAAGACTCACCAAAGCGAGGTTTCTTCAATTAACGGACCATCCGCGCGTTCTGTGGCGTTTTATGTTTGTTTGTTTCGTTTCCTTCGCAACACAAATAAAAATAAAACGAAAAAAGCATGACCGTTTGGAACTATGCACTGTAAGTCCAGGACATGGATGAATCGTTCGGGCAGTAGAAGGGGGGGAGTTAAGTCGGGAAGTATTGGGTGGTAATCTTTTTATCACGGTGCACGCCCAATGCGGGATTTCGTAATTAGCCATTGTAAGGAGATCGACACACTTGGCACGAAAGCACGATCGCTGTGTTTTTTCTGTTTTCCTCTTGCAGCTGAATGGCTGTAATAATAATAATAATAATAATAATAATAAAATACTGGTGTAGTCCAGATAGCCTATAGTGCCTGGGGCATCAACTTAGTTTATTAGAATTGATAATCGACACTAGAATCTATGAATAAATTTCAGAAAGAAAACGCTAAAAGTAAGCTGTGTCGCACATTGTACGTCTTAATAAACGCGCATGAGAAAAACGAAAATAAATAGAAGGGGGGGGGGTTATAACGCCTGACTCCCGCCGCTAAACAGTCCTGGCCACTGTCGCACCTGTGCAGGCACAGACCAACGGAAACTCTGTCCACCATCACAATTCTTTATTGGCATATTTTGTTTTAACGAACTGACAGTCTGATGATTGAAGTTCTTGAGTATGTTAAATGTCTACGTAAGATTTTCTACCGAAGATGTTCAACGTAGAAGACGAACGAAATGGTTCGGAACACGGACACATACAACCTTCCAAGAACGAATATGTCCTTGTTTTGCGAAAAACTTTTTATAATTTCTTTCTCCTTTTTTTTTTTTTGGGGGGGGGGGGGATTTACAGTACACATACAAATTACTCCTGCCGCGTAGCCGCGTAATTCAACCAGTTTTTCTATGTGGCTTTTTGTTCCCGTACGCTTTGCAGTAAAGCCATCTCGTCGTTCGACGTTTACATTCCATAGTTTGTTAAGAAAAAGCGTTGTTTTTCCTCGATTAAATATATTTTTAAGTTGTGGCTTACAAGACGGGACGTTGACAAAGGACCTCATCTGTGACCGACTTCAACTGTACCGATAATACTTAAATCGTCGTTGTAGACAGTCAAGAGTTGACGAGAGCAAAGTAAGGCCAACGCTTGCATTGGCGAAAAGTACTGTATGCGACAAGCTGCAATTTTTAGTTAACCACGATTCGGGGTCACTACGTCTGCAAAACATGAATGGGACTGGATTTTATTACACGAGTCAACTCAAATCAAGACTCTCGAATGTCTACATGCGAGCACGACGGTGGTTGGCCCACGGATATAGTGTATGATAAGCGAGCGATGTTTGTAAATAACCGCAATGCTCGGATCAGCAGCCTATTCCAGCTGCCTCTCTGTATCTTGTTTCTCTTTCCTTCAACTGTTGCCGACGCTGGGCATTAGAAGCCACGCGTGGAGTGGTGCCCTGATCGAAGCAGTCAGGTGGCAGTTGCCATCGAACTGAAAAGCATCATGCGCCAGTGGCAGCTCCTTTTGCCAGCTTTCTGTTTGATGTAGAGATTCCTTTATTTCTTGTCTCGCTTCGTTATATATATATTTTTTTTCTTCTTTCGATCTTTGTGACAGCTTTCAGCGTCAAGGGCTGCTCTTCACGAGGATCTCTTCGCAGCTGTCTGTGCTTATACATTTTCTGGATGACGCTGAGATGTTGGGTACGAAGCTCTTTTCTCGCGTTCCGGTGTCTGGAAGTCGTTGCCGCTTTGAGACGCGGGCTCCCTTTCCGGCAACGCTGGCGATATTTCGCGATCTTCCGAGAGGAGAGCGGCTGGAAATTTGATCGTCGCCATTTTGAAATACAATGTGTATCCTTTCGCTCGTAAGGACCTCGCTGCTTTATTCTTCAACCCAATCAATCAATCAATCAATCAAATCAAACACATATCCAATGCCACGTGTGGCATTCGGAGTACGGTGAAAAAAGAGGAGCTAAATACCCCTGGATTCCTTCCGGCTGCGCCATGAAACTACACCAATTTTATTTCTCCTTGAAAATGTGACCTAAAATTACGCCACCTGGTACAAAACAAACGATTTTGTCCTGAATACATTTTATGCAGAAAACAGCCTTCTTTGTGCCTGTTGATGAAGTTTGCACACTCGCCTCACCCAAAAATACTTTTTTTTATTTTATTTCAGCAATGTTTGTTCAAATCGAAACCAGTTTGCATCTGCTGCGCACCAGTTGTTAATTAACATTCTTTTGCTACTTATAAGGGGAATTAGACGTGTTACGATGTTAAATTGCTTTCAGAGTTAGGCTTGAACTCTGCTGTTATTTCCGTCTTTAAAAGCGTAATATTCGTTCTACCAAGAACGAGAAAAATACAAGTGAAGAATAAACGCTCGCATTTTTAATTGCTGTTTCTTTCTCATGCGCTGAACAAAATTTAAGAGCGCGAGCGAGCCTGTAAAGGTTAACCGTAATGGACAAAATCTCGAGACTGCACGATGACCTTACGCACACAACGACGCCTCGTAAGCGATTTTCCTGCGGGGACATTGTCTATACGGTCGAGCGTTTTCGTTCATTACGATTTATTTCCCTTCGTAGCCAGCATAATGACACTTGTTACGAATCTCGTATCTGTAAGAATAATTC
>JAZHYW010055687.1:0-13052 GCA_037355805.1 Ixodes ricinus | reverse complement strand
TAAAAGGGCACTTAAGTGGATTCTGAGATCGTCTATTTATGATGATGACTCAGTCTACGGGCTCCAAACATCCTTAAAAAAAAAAAAACGAAATTACGTTAATCAACGGCCGATTTTCCTATTAAAAATGGAATCAAAGATCGTGACACGCCCCTCTTTCTGTGCCTTGGAGCACACACCAGGAAGTGCCGTTAAACAACGTTTAACAAAAAAAATGTTAAAACGTTAAACGTTTCCTACGCCCTAAGATTTGACGTTTTTGTCAAAATAATTCGCACCGCGCCTAAAAAGTGCAATAATAAGAACCTTCGGAATCTCCCCGCAATTAACTCTTTTCATTGACCAAAACTTATGGAGATGGTGAAGACCCCAGGATGGCCCCGCATGAAGAAATAGTGCCCGTGTATTCCTAACGCTTTGAGTTTATACTAGGACGTCTTATCATCTAGAATTCGTCATTTTTTGTTGACGAAAGCCCAACAAAGAATATGCCATCAGAAACAGGCTTTTAGAAAAGGCACTTGAGTGTCCTTTTAAAGATATCTCAAGGCCGACTAAAAGATCAACTGATTCTGTTCCCGGAGAGCTGGTCCCGGGGATGACACTTAAATATTTGCTAGTCATGGTGACAAAGACGGCCAAACCATCAAAATGTTTTTTCCGCCCGCTGTCCTGATATTAAGAGAGAGAGAGAAAAGAAAGCATCTTCTCAAGTAAATTTTATACATATGTAAGAACATGAATGCGATAACATCTCCAGTGGCCAAATCTAGAACGGTGCATTGCCCGGCAATTGTGCTGTCTTGCGAAAAACGCATGCGAATTGGGCGGCACAAAGGCAGGGCAGGGTGCTTCAAAATAATCCAATTCGATCGCGTCCTTGATCACGATTTAGGAGACTCCAACCTCAAAGAGAAATCCGCTGACATCGAAATAAACGCAAAAGGAAAAAAAGAAAAAGGAACTCGATATCAAGGGAGACAGACATGGAGAAAAAAGAATCAGAGTGAGAAAACTCTAGAGAGACAGGGCCCAAAGTGGAAGGAACCGCACTTCTCCCGTGCCGCGGTGGCTTCTGCCGCTTCCTTCCAGCGTACTGTTGTTGGCGGCGTGTCACATTGAAAAGGCCTTGACTTCCCGACGCCAGTGTTCGGCACTCCAGCATCGGCGGGGAGCCTGACACGTCTCTTCAAAAAGCCAGCGTCTTGCCAAAGAGAAGAATTCGCCTCAAAGAGGACTGCTCCCGCGGCTACTGGTTGCGCCGCCGCACGCTGCCTTTCTCGAGGAGAACATCAAACTGTACTCGGTTCGTGCCGTGAGCTGACGACAGTGCGGTGAAAGCTACGCGCTGCCCGGACCATTCAGTCGCCTCTCTTTCGTCACCTGACCCCGTTCTCTGCGCGTGGCTATGGGTGGGGGTCTTATCACGTGGAGACAGATGTCTGGTCCAACAAACGCGCGTAGCTGCCACCGCACTGTCAGCTTAGGGGTGAACGTAGTATGGGGATGTCGCGAACCTGTCGACGTTCGAGTTCGACAAAGTTCGACTTTTCCGAAACCTTTGAATCCGAAATTCGGCAAAAGTTCAGCTGCAATTTGACTTTTGTGCGCATGCGCCAAAGTTTAAACAAACAACGAGCTTACGCGGTCACCTGGCGGAGAAAAAGTGGAATATTGGTTGGATATATGACTTTATTCTTCCACACCATAAACAAACTCAGTAGTTATAAGCCTTCAGCGCGACGCAGTAAGTGCGAGCAAGCTATTGCCACGCTTTAATGTATTTTTTTCTTAAAATTGAGCAACTGCCATAAAAGCAACTGGTATGGCAGAAAGTCGTTACTCATGGCACTAACTTATGCTCTAAAGTTTGGTGCGCATCAATACTCTGTTTGTGTAAAATGCAGAAATGCGTCGATGTAGCGTTAGCGCTACCAGTGTCGCTCTGCGTATACAGATATTTGATTTTATATTTTAGTAAACGTTTCTAAACATTTTGCAAAATGTAAAATAAAGTACAGTACTTAAAAGTTATTTGTTTCCCAATATTCAAAATTTGTTGTGAAGAATTTGACGAACCACACTCTCCGGAAGTCGAACATCGTCGAACTTCGTCGAACTTCGTCGAACTTTAATAAAAGTTGGAGGATTCGCAGGACCAGACGAAGCGTCGAGGTTCGACAAAAAGTTCGCTGCACCCTTACATCAAAAGGGGCGGCCGCTCTCGACTTCCACCAGCAGGACGTGTCCGTCGTTGACGCGTCACCGCAAAAAGCCGGAAAGGTAGGGGGAAGAGGTTTGAGGTTCTGCGCATCGTGCATCGTGCATCTCACGAATCTCCCCCTGACAATATTGTGGTTGGCTGGCTTCACGGGTTTTAGCGTGCACTGTCAGCGGATTCGCCGTTTTTGCTCTTGGGAGCCTGTGCCGTCACCTCTTTCCCCCTTTCCGAGGCGATAAACGAGGACATCGTTGAGCAGTTGTTCGGGGCTTGAGAAACGGAATAATGTTTATGGAAGTGATGTCACTTCCTTAGCAAAAGGTGTCTTTTCTTCTTTTTTTTTTTTTTCGCGAATGCTACATTTTTAATAGCATATGGCGGATTTGGTTGCTTCTTTAATCACAAAAAGATGGACAAATCGCGGACTATGGACCTTTGAAAGAAAAAATAGTTTTACCGATGTCTTATACTAATGACCTATTCGAATGTTATCGAAAACAATTTGTCCCGAGGCTTTTGTACGCAAGTGGGCGATCATTCCTCTGTCCTCCTGCAATGACGGCGCACTCAAACGGAGGATGAAGGGCCCACTTACAAGCCCTGCGTTGGTAATAAAAGTGTTGGCTTTTTAGAACAACTATGACCACTCGATCAACCAACCAAAATTATAATAATATCGGTATTTCTCATTTGTCGGGCATTCTCAATTTGCAACAAGGCGTGACGTTGGGCTAGTTGGTTGAGCGTCACAGAAGTGGGGAAAAAAGAAAAAAACAGCGCAAAAGACGGAAGACAAGTTGAAGGAGTACACACAAAAAGCGCTGATCTGAATCGTCTTGCCTTGCAAGTTCCAGTGGCGATGGCGTTGAAGTAGATGTCTTTATGACTTGATTGGAAGGCGCATAAAAGTGCCCTATGCAAGAGAAAAGAACTAACAAGGTGTGGCTTTGTGCTAGTTTGTTGAACATTACTGAAGCGGAGGAAACAGCGCAAAAGACTGGAGACAAGTTGAAGAAGTACACATAAGCACCGCTGATTGATGTAGAATATATCTTGATGGGGTTGAATTGGAAGAATACACAAAGGGCCCGATGTAAAAGAAGGAACTGCAACAAGGCGTGGCATTGGGCTACTTGGTGGAGCATTACTGAAGTGCAGAAAACAGCGCGAAATACGGAAGATAAGTTGAAGATGTACACACACAGAGCGCTGTGTGTGTGTAATTCTTTGTGTTTTTTTTCTTCTTTATTCTTCCCCACTTTATTTTTTTTTACTTGTTTATAATGTTATCAGTAAAATCCTCATCATTGAGATGCAATCTTTTTCTTTTTTTTTGTTATACAGCAGGAAGTCAGTCTGACATGAAGGGCCTCTCATGTCTCCTATGTATAGATGGACTGATTTGGGCAAATTTGGGTTGGTACACTGCCGGCTGCAGAAAGGCCAATGAAGAATTTGTGTCTGAGCTCCTTTCACGGAAACGCATTGAAGGGATGCAGCGCGCTCGTGGGCACTCGACCGACGGTTTCGTGCGTCATTTGAAGTTTGGTCTCTAGGAACTGGGCGAAGCGAGGACAAGAGTCGGGTTATTCGGAGTCTCTGAAAGTGGTTCGTCGCGAATCGATCATCCTTACCTTACAGCAGCCAATGGGAATGAGGGAGCGATCGCGTTATGATGAATAGAAAGGCGAATGCTCGCAAAACGCAAGAATTAGTACTTGCGTGGGGTTCCTTTTATTTCGCTCTGCCTATAGTTTTCGATCGCCGTCGCATAGTTACGGGTCGAAAATTGGAAAAGTCTAGAGGGTGATGGATGGGCGTTATTCTGAGCCTCGGGGATTTGGCACATCTCTGCGCGAACCTGGGGGAGTCGGACATGCACGCTATTTAAAAATCACGCCGACCAATTGGCTGCGTTTTGTCTTTTTCGGCTGGTCGCGATTGGAAAAAACAAAAAAATTCTTCAGTCCGCTTCTTTTTTGCATTGCTGCTTTTGGCGGTGTTGCTTCCCAAGACTAAAACGTGACTGTACAATGATTACTGCCTGTGAAAATGAAGCGAACTTCTCCTTTTTATACTTTAGGGACCGATTTCAGCTAGCGTGACACAAAATTGACGTGGCACGCCAGCCGACCGATCGATTATAAAAGAGGACACGTTTTTGTACGTCGGTATAATCTCTCATTGATAATATATAAAACAAACTGAAAAGCTGAAAAAAATGAAAAACCTGAATTACTTTGGGCAAACGCCTTTTGAAATCCTGAAACGTCGACTGGTTTCTCGTTTCTGAGTAAGGCGACGGGAAACGGTGTTTCCCGTCTCCTTAGTCTGAAGTTTCAGGTTTGTAATAAATATTCATGACACAAATATATATTCTTTGAAAAAAATAGTACTTATTCAAACGTATCGAAGAGATGGGGATAAATTAGATAATTAAAAAAGGCGAAATAATGCCAGACGATTGAATTTATGTAAATTCGTTGTTTCGTTTATACTGGTGATATGGCGATCGTCTCGTGCACGTGTCACAGGATGAGATTCTACGTTAACGCTACTTATAGAGCGTTAACGTAGAGCGTTAGGCTATAGCCCAGCAGCCGTTACCAAGCGTTAACGCTACTTATAGAGCTACGTTAAACGCTACTTATAGAGCGTTAACATAGAGCGTTAGGCTATAGCCCAGCAGCCGCTACCAAGCGCGCAAAATTTCACGTATCACGAGCATTTCTCTGTGTGCCTGTATCATCGTCCGTGTCCACGTGTATTTCTGGGTAACCAGACAAAAGCTCACCGGACAAAAGCTCACCGGACGTCACCGGACAGAAGCTCACCGGACAAAAGCTCACCCGTTTATTCCCAAACCCGAACAAAAGCTCACCTCATCTTTTTTTTTCTTGCTACCCTAGGAGAAACACGGGCAGGGATAAAGTGCGGACGCGATGGACATTGCACCATTTTTAGGAGAACATGGCATCCCATCCCATGCAAGGGTGTCGACAGATAAGCCATAACAGGCAGAGAAGCAACGATTTGGGACCAAAATTTAGGTCACTGAAACTGAGTGGAGCTGATAAGATCAAGCTTGCTTGACTCAAGGTATGCCGGAGCATCCTTAGTGCCACGCCCAAGAAACTTCGTGAACCGAAGTTTTTGAACCCGAAGAGTGACCGAAGAAGCGAAGTCACTCTTTGTCGACCTCGCTTTATCATTGTGCTTATGTCACACCAAACACGCCCATTGAATGAATGCCCACAGGAAAATCAGGCGTTCGTTGCCACGGCATTGACACAAGCCCGCAGAGGTGAACCCCGAGAGCAGCGGGTGCGAAAAACCACTCTGCGCTGGCAGAATTTTGTGAAAAATATTTTCGAGGGATTACAGGTACACCCAGATCTACCAAGACTGCTGGAGCTAGAAGAGAACTGCATTCCCCTACAAAAATGATTTTGACTTTTTATTGAAAACGTGTTGACTTCTTGTTGACTGTGATTACTTTCTTTTGACTTTGACTTTCTGTTGACATGGTCAACAGAAAGTTTGTTGACTTTGTGTTGAAACTTTTCTGATGATTTTCTTCAGCCTGAGTCAAAAGAAAAGCTGTTGACTTTCTATTGACTGTATGTTGATTTTTTTCTGCTGACTTTCTGTTGACATGGTCAACAGAAAGTTTGTTGACTTTGTGTTGAAACTTTTCTGATGATTTTCTTCAGCCTGAGTCAAAAGAAAAGCTGTTGACTTTCTATTGACTGTATGTTGATTTTTTTCTGCTGACTTTCTGTTGACATGGTCAATAGAAAGTTTGTTGACTTTGTGTTGAAACTTTTCTGATGATTTTCGTCAGCCTGAGTCAAAAGAAAAGCTGTTGACTTTCTATTGACTTTATGTTGATTTTTTTCTGCTGACTTTCTGTTGACATGGTCAACAGAAAGTTTGTTGACTTTGTGTTGAAACTTTTCTGATGGTTTTCTTCAGCCTGAGTCAAAAGAAAAGCTGTTGACTTTCTATTGACTTTATGTTGATTTTTTTCTGCTGACTTTCTGTTGACGGTGTCATCAGAATGACTGCAGACGTTCTGTTTACTTCGTGTTGAAAATTTTCAGTTGACTCTCTATAACCAGTGTCAATAGAAAAGCTACAGACTTTCTGTTGACGTTTTTTGAACATTGTACACCCCAACTAGATGTCAAAAGTGGCTAAGTTTTTCAATAGTCTCTGACGAGGTGAGAACGGGAAGCAGCTTCAGTTGTCCCGCTTCCAACGCGAGCCTACTACCCTTGACAACGCTTCGGCGTTCGTGCACGTCGAGCGCGCGCGTGCAGTCAAAGCACGACGGAAGGCATTGGGCGTGTGCTGGAGGCCAGGCGTTCGAAAGGCATGCCCTGCCGTTCTGACTTTGTAAGTGACTATAGTGACTTGAATGACCATATTAAATAGTCAACTAGTAAAAAAAGCAAATCACTATTTGAAAGTGGAGAAACTGTCTTGACTCGCTTCGTCCTGAGTGGTGCTATGCAGAGAAGCGATAATATTTCTTCTAGGAGCCGTATTTGTGGTTGTTGTTTTAGCAACTGTCCCGAATTATTATTAGATGTACCAATGCTTTCTAGTAAGAGATATCGTCCACGACCTTCAAAACACTGTTTTCCCTTTGACGGACTCCCGAGGAGAAGATCAAATACTTGGAACCTTAATAAGTGTTGAGGTGGTCACCGACCAAATGAATTCCTTCAATATGTAGGCTATATAAGGCTCTGGAGCAGTCAATGGGACTGTGTTTCAGGTGTTCAGTGCTTCATGGTGTTTGTGTTTGTGTTCGTTTCTAATGTGTATTTCTCTGATGTATGTGGTAGTAGTGCCTTCAAATACCACAGGGACGCCATTTGCTAAGAAAATTAAAAAAAAGAAATCGTGTTTCTTTTTTTTTACGGAATTTTGCTGCAGCCATTTTGGAGGAGAGTGGAAAGCCATAGTAAGCTTCCAAAACTTCGTTGAATGAATTGCTAAGGTGTAACGATTTTTTTTTCTTTTTAATCTTCTGTAGCTTTTCAGTTGAAAAGCTGTAGCATTTCAATTGAAAAGCAGTAGAAAAAGCATCTTGGAGGCGACAGAAAGTCTGTTGACTTTCTTATTACAAAGTGGGCCAATATTCAAAAGAAAGTCAACAGAAAAGCTAGAGAAAGTCAGATGAAAAGCTATTGAAATTTTATATCCTCTGATGACTTTTTTCAACAGCTTTTCAACAGAAAAGTATCATGGGAAGTCTGTTGACTTTCATTAGAAAAGTGGGCCAATATTCAAAAGAAAGTAAAAAGAAAAGCTGTTGACATTATATATCCTCTAATGACTTTTTTCAACAGCTTTTCAACAGAAAAGCGTAACAATTTTTTGTAAGGGTCGCTTCTAAGCAATCGATAAATAAATTTGTTTCTACTCTAAGCAACGAACCATGCGCCTGTCACATTTAATTTATCGTTCCATTTAAGTGTCGCACGCATGCTCCTAAGTTGTCCGCACACGTGTTAAGACCAACATAATTTTTTTTTCCTGGTTATTTTTTGTCCGGGTCTGTGAAAAAATGGGTGAGCTTTTGTCCTGTGAGATTTCGTCCGGTGAGCTTTTGTTCGGTGAGCTTCTGTCCGGTAAGCTGTCCGGTGAGCTTTTTCGGGATTCGTAGTTCTGTACTCGTCTGTTCTAGCGTCTGTGCCTACCTATGCGTGTTTTTGTACGTATTTTTATCTGTGGCTGTGCCTATTTCTGTAGGGGTTTCTACTCATGTACGGATGAGTCTTTGCATTTCGGCCAGTAACAGTAGTTTATCCCACAGCCCCCCCCCCCCCCACAGAGGTTGAATCCGACAGCTTCCCAAAATCGCTTACGGAAAAGTACACTAACACATAGTATCCCCCTTTCCCCCACTGAGCTGCTACGGGGACTATAATTAACAGTATTTGTGTCCGTGTCTGTTTCTGTGCACAACCGTTTCAGCGTTTGTCCTTGTCTTCTGACTGTATATTTGTGTAGCAAATGTTTGTTTTTTGCGTGTGTGTGTGTGTGTGTGTGTGTGTCATATTTCTAACGGTGGTTTTACCTATCAGAACAGAGGCACCTGTGAAGTTGAACATTTATAATGCAGGTACCTCCTTAGAACTCATGTAACTGTTGTACCTGCACCTATCTTTCGCATCAGTTTCTGTCTATGAATATATTGGTGACGAAGAAGATGACACCGCTGGGGCAGTGGCGTGCCTGACCATAGCCTCTTCTATACTGACAAAGCCTGGCAGATTGCCACGAGAAGCGGCCACAGAAATTAAAAAGGTAGAGCGGCAGACAACGGATGAGAGGAGAGCCACGTAACGGGCGCCCCGCTGCGGCGAGACGCCGAAACACACTTTTCTCGCGCGATGGAATGTACGCTCGTGCTCCTGCGTTCCTCGCGTTACCGCTTCTTATCTCATGGGGTTTGAGAACAGCGTTGTCCACGTTCCTCAAAAAAGGAACGAAAGCTCGTTCCTCGTTCCTTCTGATTTTGGGAACGCGTTCCCGTTACACGTTCCGTATGTGAAAAAAGGAACTCGTTCCCGTTACAGTTAAGAAATGGAACGTATCATGTGTTACATTTGCATTTGGCTGATATATTTAGTTAACTCAAGCAAAGTTCTTTTTTTTATCTATCCCATCAAATGGCAACATACGAATTTGAATGCAGTGAGAGAATGGCACCAGGAGAAGAAGACAAGTGGAAGCAGGGTTTCATTTGTTGATGTATTCACCTTTAAAAATGTCAGCTTTCAACCATATTTTGTGGTGGGCGATTCAGACGCGCCAAATGTACTGTTACCCCACAATGCACGAGCGTTTTACAGCCTCACACGTTTCAATCTAACAAAGTCCCTTGTTAGTTGCTTCTCGATGTTGTTATCCGCAAGACAAGCAAGTAAAAAGAGGGTAGGGCTTCTGGAAGGTCATTCTTGAAAACTACAAGTCCCCCTTCGTGAAGGTTGGATTCGTTGTTCAGTTTGAAGGTAGGGGACAAGGAAAGTGAAATATAGATTAATTTTTGTTTATATATTAAGTGACCAATATTCGGGATACAAGGGTGCGTTCGATGTCAGGCAACGTTCTTTTGTTCTAACTGTAGGTCTCTTTGTGGAAGTTCAGTGACGGCCGCAGTCGGCATTTGATTTCTGGGTGTATGAGGATTCGTGGAATCAAATAAAGTAGATGAGATTGAAACGTCCTTCTTTTTGTGTTTTTTTGCTTTGACTAAATGTTTTGCTTTCTCTACCGCGATCTCGGGCACCGAAAAAAAGAATCAATGTCCACTAGCTCTCCTTCACCCGACTGTTACCAAGTGGGGACCACACAAAATAAACCCTATGATAAGTAACCAAAAAGTTAACGAGATCCTGCTCTTCGTAAATATATTCTTTTTATACTTTTAGAATTTCCCTTTAGAAATAAAATACAAATTGCCCCACTGGTCGGAAAAAGGAACGCCGTTCCTTTTTCCGTTCCAGTAAAAATGTAACGAGTTCCCTTTCCAGTTCCACCGATGCAAAATGGAACGGCGGCGTTCCTTCGTTCCTCCTAAAGGGAACGCGTTCCAGGAACGCCGTTCCTTGGAACGCCGTTCCGTATAACACTGTTTGAGAACCATGTTTCGGGTCCTCGCCGCTGCAAAAGCTGTGCGCTGACGTCCAGGTTCCACGAGAAATGCTCTGTGCTATTAGATCCTCGCGCTCCAAAAACTTCGATCAGGCACTCTATGGCTCCATCGTCGAACTGCCGGGCTTTGTTAGTATAGAGGAGGCTATGGCCTTACTTATCCCGAGCTATGCTCTGCGCTAACGGCCCGGCTTCCATAAAATCTTCTCATTGAGTGGACGCATCATTGTCATTTGCTGCCGGCCGCGCATCTTTGTAACATTTGGTGGAGGTGTGAGGTACATCATCTTTCGTTCTTCGTCATCATCGCTCTGGACCTTTGTTTCAAAAGTGCTCCGCCGCAACCGATCGACCTCCAGACCATAGCCCCGCCGCACAACCCCCGCCCATCGAACCGCCACAAATGCCAAAGTGACTGTGAGGCAGAGGTTAAGCGAATGTGAGCTACGAGGGTTTTTATGAAGAGCGCCGTGAACAAGATCAACTATGGACGATATCGAGAGACAGACGCGAGCTTAGGGTCCCCAGCCCTGTCCCCAGCCCCATTTGTGTGGATAACGGTCAGATGAATTGCCCAGCCCGGATCGTGACGTCGTGGGGCTGTGGCTGGTACAGAGGTCGGCACTGCTGTGCAGAGAGGCTGCGGGTTCAAGAACATTTTCATTCTACGCGGCCGGCAGCAGTCATTCGTCTATCCATCTGTCTTCGGCCTTGTCTTCTATGTTTGTGTAATGTGTGTTTTCAGTTTACTCTCATGTTTCCTTCGTTCATCGGTCGAATCGTTATCTTTAAAGGAGGGGAAATGTGACGAAGACGACGACGACGGCTGGGGCGGTGGCGTGCCTGACCATCACGCGCCACGCTTTGCGGCTTCCATAAAATATCTTTATCTCATTGAGTGGAAGCGTCATTTTCATTTCCTCCCGGCCACCTACCCTCGCAACAATATAATTATCTTACGCGTGTTAAAGTTAGGTAAACTATAGTCTGGAAAATAAACGTGGTCTTGACAACTGGGCTTTTGGTAATTAAAGAAACATTTGGGTTTAATATAGTCGGAAGTACAAATTTGGGTTACATGATGGAAACTATGGTGGTCGCGTACCACCATCGCACAACGCTCTCGCTCTGAGTCCTACAGGTACACTGCCGCATAGTTCCCTCACGCAGCTTGGTCGCTTGGTCTCGCCTGGCTGTAACCAGATGTCGCATCCGGCCTGACGCCAGCCAGTCCCGTTTACATGGCGCTGGAATCCACGTATGAGACCCTCGATGCCGAGGAGTCAGTGTATACACAAGCTTCCCCGAAAACACAACCTTCGTGCCCTCCGAGCTTTGTAGGCAACTTCAGGAATGCGCCTGGCGAAATAAAATAAAAGGGCCAAGACACAATGACGCTCGATTCCATGCGGTCTCCAAAAAATTGCTGGTCAATCGTGTTACACGTGAGGCGTTCCGGTATCGCTCCGGAAGGTTGCCAAGCTAGGCGCCTGCGCTCACAGCGCAAATGAGATCACTTAATAGTTGAAACAAACTTGATAGCCAGTTCCTGGAATGAAGATACTGGCGCTAGTCGGGTTTTAAAGCCGGGCGGTTTTCCAGAACCTCCCATACTCACCGCACCGCAATCAGCCACTCAGCGGTGATCACGTGACCTTTCCACCACGGCCAATCAGCGTCGAGGTCGACTTTTGGGCTTCACTAAATCTAACAATCTCCCCCCCCCCCCTTTTTTTTTCGCGAGTTTAGGATTGTTTAGTTTTAACTGAAAATGATACAAAATATCCCCGTTAATGAACCGTTCTGATCAATAATGTACGGTTCATTAATCGGCCCATTTTCGAATACATCAATATTTGCATCTCTGTCGGTGCTTGTAGCGGAGACTGTACTTGTGCATGTAGAACAGGCTTTCCTATAGTTTTTGTCTCTTTTGAACTGCGTTTCCATCGGAGTCTATGCCTGTGTGTACGCATGCCCGTAACGTAACATTTTCTTTTCTCTTTGTTTTTGTGTGTGTTGTTCTTGCTCCAGCGTTTGTTTTGGGCGTCCTCCTCTGACCCCAACCGTTCCTCCGTTTCCGAAGAAGGGCGGAGGGTGGCGAAGCTACGCCGATGCCCGGAGTCGCGAAAAGCTCGGAGTCTAATTGCGAGTTGTCGCCTAGGACGTTGACCCACCCACCCTCAAAATGGGAGAGACGAGAGAAAAAAAAAGGAAAAAAGAACACTTGTCTTCTTCTTTCTCTGTTTGCGTGGAAAGGGGGAAAGTGGAATTGGTCTCTTTTTCGCTAGATGAATATTTCGGGGTGCGATATCTTTCCCTTCTTCCTCTGTCTCCCTCCTCCAGCCTCCGTACGTTGCTTCCTTTTTCTTTTTTTTTTCTCTTATAATTTTTATGTCGACAGAATAGTGCACGACGTTCATGACGTCAAAACCGTTTTAATGTGACTTATATATATATATATTTAAGTGGACCCTTCATCTGTCATTGTGTCACTTTTTCTCTCAAACGGCTTACAGCTTTTTTTTTTCTTGCGTTCTGTTCTTTTTCTTTTGCCTTGTTTTAATTTAAAAAAAGTAAAGGAGACCGCGATGAAACCCCGTCTTGTCTCTTCTATTAATCTTACTTTTATACGCGTAAAGCCAGTAAATAAAAGTATAAACATCCACGCGGATTCTAATATCTCCCCGCAAACTTCTTTTCGCTGTTGCCCGTGATTAATTGTTGTACGGTTGTGCGCGTTACGACTTTTCCGACGAATATCATTCGTGGAGTTTCGAATCACTTGCACGCGAATTGTATTCTTAAAAAGAAAAAAGAAATCCCCACTGCCTTTATTTTTTTACAGAGTTGTTCGTGGAGCCAATCGCTAACAGAGTACGCAGGGAATCTCGGCGAATGACAAAATAAAACGTACTCACTCCTCATCGTGTCGCATTGCTCATATAATTGTCTCCTCGCAAACTTCGTAATGAATTTAGGTCTCAACATTCATTCGGCCCCGTCGTCCCTGTAGCTGACTCTGTAGGCTGCAGCCTTCGGCTCTGCGAGCGCCCTGCGGAAAAGCAGACGCGAGGGCCTTTTTAGAGTGCATAGGCCATAGCCATTGAAAGTTAAAGGAATGCGGGGCGTGATGAGTGCCAAGTATCTTATTATCGGC
>JAZHYW010055685.1:0-11060 GCA_037355805.1 Ixodes ricinus | reverse complement strand
CTACTTAAAAGGGCACTTAAGTGGATTCTGAGATCGTCTATTTATGATGATGACTCAGTCTACGGGCTCCAAACATCCTTAAAAAACAAAAAAACGAAATTACGTTAATCAACGGCCGATTTTCCTATTAAAAATGGAATCAAAGATCGTGACACGCCCCTCTTTTTGTGCCTTGGAGCACACACCAGGAAGTGCCGTTAAACAACGTTTAAAAAAAATGTTAAAACGTTAAACGTTTCCTACGCCCTAAGATTTGACGTTTTTGTCAAAATAATTCGCACCGCGCCTAAAAAGTGCAATAATAAGAACCTTCGGAATCTCCCCGCAATTAACTCTTTTCATTGACCAAAACTTATGGAGATGGTGAAGACCCCAGGATGGCCCCGCATGAAGAAATAGTGCCCGTGTATTCCTAACGCTTTGAGTTTATACTAGGACGTCTTATCATCTAGAATTCGTCATTTTTTGTTGACGAAAGCCCAACAAAGAATATGCCATCAGAAACAGGCTTTTAGAAAAGGCACTTGAGTGTCCTTTTAAAGATATCTCAAGGCCGACTAAAAGATCAACTGATTCTGTTCCCGGAGAGCTGGTCCGGGGATGACACTTAAATATTTGCTAGTCATGGTGACAAAGACGGCCAAACCATCAAAATGTTTTTTCCGCCCGCTGTCCTGATATTAAGAGAGAGAGAGAGAAGAAAAAGCTTCTTCTCAAGTAAATTTTATACATATGTAAGAACATGAATGCGATAACATCTCCAGTGGCCAAATCTAGAACGGTGCATTGCCCGGCAATTGTGCTGTCTTGCGAAAAACGCATGCGAATTGGGCGGCACAAAGGCAGGGCAGGGTGCTTCAAAATAATCCAATTCGATCGCGTCCTTGATCACGATTTAGGAGACTCCAACCTCAAAGAGAAATCCGCTGACATCGAAATAAACGCAAAAGGAAAAAAAGAAAAAAGGAACTCGATATCAAGGGAGACAGACATGGAGAAAAAAGAATCAGAGTGAGAAAACTCTAGAGAGACAGGGCCCAAAGTGGAAGGAACCGCACTTCTCCCGTGCCGCGGTGGCTTCTGCCGCTTCCTTCCAGCGTACTGTTGTTGGCGGCGTGTCACATTGAAAAGGCCTTGACTTCCCGACGCCAGTGTTCGGCACTCCAGCATCGGCGGGGAGCCTGACACGTCTCTTCAAAAAGCCAGCGTCTTGCCAAAGAGAAGAATTCGCCTCAAAGAGGGCTGCTCCCGCGGCTACTGGTTGCGCCGCCGCACGCCGCCTTTCTCGAGGAGAACATCAAACTGTGCTCGGTTCGTGCCTGAGCTGACGACAGTGCGGTGAAAGCTACGCGCTGCCCGGACCATTCAGTCGCCTCTCTTTCGTCACCTGACCCCGTTCTCTGCGCGTGGCTATGGGTGGGGGTCTTATCACGTGGAGACAGATGTCTGGTCCAACAAACGCGCGTAGCTGCCACCGCACTGTCAGCTTAGGGGTGAACGTAGTATGGGGATGTCGCGAACCTGTCGACGTTCGAGTTCGACAAAGTTCGACTTTTTCGAAACCTTTGAATCAGAAATTCGGCAAAAGTTCAACTGCAATTTGACTTTTGTGCGCATGCGCCAAAGTTTAAACAAACAACGAGCTTAAGCGGTCACCTGGCGGAGAAGAAGTGGAAATTGGTTGGATATATGATTTTATTCTTCCACACCATAAACAAACTAAGTAGTTATAAGCCTTCAGCGCGACGCAGTAAGTGCGAGCAAGCTATTGCCACGCTTTAATGTATTTTTTTCTTAAAATTGAGCAACTGCCATAAAAGCAACTGGTATGGCAGAAAGTCGTTACTCATGGCACTAACTTATGCTCTAAAGTTTGGTGCGCATCAATACTCTGTGTAAAATGCAGAAATGCGTCGATGTAGCGTTAGCGCTACCAGTGTCGCTCTGCGTATACAGTATTTGATTTTATATTTTAGTAAACGTTTCTAAACATTTTGCAAGATGTAAAATAAAGTACAGTACCTTAAAGGTATTTGTTTCCCAATATTCCAAATTTGTTGTGAAGAATTTGACGAACCACACTCTCCGGAAGTCGAACATCGTCGAACTTCGTCGAACTTCGTCGAACTTTAATAAAAGTTGGAGGATTCGCAGGACCAGACGAACGTCGAGGTTCGACAAAAAGTTCGCTGCACCCTTACATCAAAAGGGGCGGCCGCTCTCGACTTCCACCAGCAGGACGTGTCCGTCGTTGACGCGTCACCGCAAAAAGCCGGAAAGGTAGGGGGAAGAGGTTTGAGGTTCTGCGCATCGTGCATCGTGCATCTCACGAATCTCCCCCTGACAATATTGTGGTTGGCTGGCTTCACGGGTTTTAGCGTGCACTGTCAGCGGATTCGCCGTTTTTGCTCTTGGGAGCCTGTGCCGTCACCTCTTTCCCCCTTTCCGAGGCGATAAACGAGGACATCGTTGAGCAGTTGTTTGGGGCTTGAGAAACGGAATAATGTTTATGGAAGTGATGTCACTTCCTTAGCAAAAGGTGTCTTTTCTTCTTTTTTTTTTTTTTGCGAATGCTACATTTTTTATAGCATATGGCGGATTTGGTTGCTTCTTTAATCACAAAAAGATGGACAAATCGCGGACTACGGACCTTTGAAGGAAAAATTAGTTTTACCGATGTCTTATACTAATGACCTACTCGAATGTTATTGAAAACAATTTGTCCCGAGGCTTTTGTACGCAAGTGGGCGATCATTCCTGTGTCTTCCTGCAATGACGGCGCTCTCAAACGGACGATGAGGGGCCCTTACAAACCCTGCGTTGGTGGTAAAAGTGTTGGCTTTTTAGAACAACTATGACCACTCGATCAACCAACCAAAATTATAATAATATCGGTATTTCTCATTTGTCGGGCATTCTCAATTTGCAACAAGGCGAGACGTTGGGCTAGTTGGTTGAGCGTCACAGAAGTGGGGAAAAAAGAAAAAACAGCGCAAAAGATGGAAGACAAGTTGAAGGAGTACACACAAAAAGCGCTGATCTGAATCGTCTTGCCTTGCAAGTTCCAGTGGCGATGGCGTTGAAGTAGATGTCTTTATGAGTTGATTGGAAGGCGCATAAAAGTGCCCTATGCAAGAGAAAAGAACTAACAAGGTGTGGCTTTGTGCTAGTTTGTTGAACATTACTGAAGCGGAGGAAACAGCGCAAAAGACTGGAGACAAGTTGAATAAGTACACATAAGCACCGCTGATTGATGTAGAATATATCTTGATGGGGTTGAATTGGAAGAATACATAAACGGCCTGATGTAAAAAGAAGGAACTGCAACAAGGCGTGGCATTGGGCTACTTGGTAGAGCATTACTGAAGTGCAGAAAACAGCGCGAAATACGGAAGATAAGTTGAAGATGTACACACACAGAGAGCGCTGTGTGTGTGTAATTCTTTGTGTTTTTTTCTTCTTTATTCTTCCCCACTTTATTTTTTTTTACTTGTTTATAATGTTATCAGTAAAATCCTCATCATTGAGATGCAATCTTTTTTCTTTTTTTTTGTTATACAGCAGGAAGTCAGTCTGACATGAAGGGGCCTCTCATGTCTCCTATGTATAGATGGACTGATTTGGGCAAATTTGGGTTGGTACACTGCCGGCTGCAGAAAGGCCAATGAAGAATTTGTGTCTGAGCTCCTTTCACGGAAACGCATTGAAGGGATGCAGCGCGCTCGTGGGCACTCGACCGACGGTTTCGTGCGTCATTTGAAGTTTGGTCTCTAGGAACTGGGCGAAGCGAGGACAAGAGTCGGGTTATTCGGAGTCTCTGAAAGTGGTTCGTCGCGAATCGATCATCCTTACCTTACAGCAGCCAATGGGAATGAGGGAGCGATCGTGTTATGATGAATAGAAAGGCGAATGCTCGCAAAACGCAAGAATTAGTACTTGCGTGGGGTTCCTTTTATTTCGCTCTGCCTATAGTTTTCCATCGCCGTCGCATAGTTACGGGTCGAAAATTGGAAAAGTCTAGAGGGTGATGGATGGGCGTTATTCTGAGCCTCGGGGATTTGGCACATCTCTGCGCGAACCTGGGGGAGTCGGACATGCACGCTATTTAAAAATCACGCCGACCGATCGGCTGCGTTTTGTCTTTTTCAACTGGTCGCGATTGGAAAAAAAAAAATCAGTCCGCTCTTTTTGCATTGCTGCTTTTGGCGGCGTTGCTTCCCAAGACTAAAACGTGACTGTACAATGATTACTGCCTGTGAAAATGAAGCGAACTTCTCCTTTTTATACTTTAGGGACCGATTTCAGCTAGCGTGACACAAAATTGACGTGGCACGCCAGCCGACCGATCGATTATAAAAGAGGACACGTTTTTGTACGTCGGTATAATCTCTCATTGATAATATATAAAACAAACTGAAAAGCGAAAAAAAAACCTAAATTACTTTGGGCAAACGCCTTTTGAAATCCTGAAACGTCGACTGGTTTCTCGTTTCTGAGTAAGGCGACGGAAAACGGTGTTTCCCGTCGTCTTACTCAGAAGTTTCAGGTTTGTAATAAATATTCATGACACAAATATATATTCTTTGAAAAAAATAGTACTTATTCGAACGTATCGAAGAGATGGGGATAAATTAGATAATTAAAAAAGGCGAAATAATGCCAGACATTGAATTTATGTAAATTCGTTGTTTCGTTTATACTGGTGATATGGCGATGGTCTCGTGCTCGTGTCACAGGATGAGATTCTACGTTAACGCTACTTATAGAGCGTTAACGTAGAGCGTTAGGCTATAGCCCAGCAGCCGCTACCAAGCGTTAACGCTACTTATAGAGCTACGTTAACGCTACTTATAAAGCGTTAACATAGAGCGTTAGGCTATAGCCCAGCAGCCGCTACAAGCGCGCAAAATTTCACGTATCACGAGCATTTCTCTGTGTGCCTGTATCATCGTCCGTGTCCACGTGTATTTCTGGGTAACCAGACAAAAGCTCACCGGACAAAAGCTCACCGGACAGAAGCTCACCGGACAAAAGCTCACCCGTTTATTCCCAAACCCAAACAAAAGCTCACCTCATCTTTTTTTTTCTTGCTACCTTAGGAGAAACACGGGCAGGGATAAAGTGCGGACGCGATGGACATTGCACCAGTTTTAGGAGAACTGGTATCCCATCCCATGCAAGGGTGTCGACAGATAAGCCATAACAGGCAGAGAAGCAACGATTTGGGACCAAAATTTAGGTCCCTGAAACTGAGTGGAGCTGATAAGATCAAGCTTGCTTGACTCAAGGTATGCCGGAGCACCCTTGTGCCACGCCCAAGAAACTTCGTGAACCGAAGTTTTTGAACCCGAAGAGTGACCGAAGAAGCGAAGTCACTCTTTGTCGACCTCGCTTTATCATTGTGCTTATGTCACACCAAACACGCCCATTGAATGAATGCCCACAGGAAAATCAGGCGTTCGTTGCCACGGCATTGACACAAGCCCGCAGAGGTGAACCCCGAGAGCAGCGGGTGCGAAAAACCACTCTGCGCTGGCAGAATTTTGTGAAAAATATTTTCGAATGATTACAGGTACACCCAGATCTACCAAGACTGCTGGAGCTAGTGGAGGACTGCATTCGCTTCTAAGCAATCGATAAATAAACTTGTTTCTACTCTAAGCAACAAACCATGCGCCTGTCACATTTAATTTTATCGTTCCATTTAAGTGTCGCACGCAGGCACCTAAGTTGTCCGCACACGTGTTAAGACCAACATAAATTTTTTTCCTGGTGAGCTTTTGTCCGGGTCTGTGAAAAAATGGGTGAGCTTTTGTCCTGTGAGCTTTTGTCCGGTGAGCTTTTGTCCGGTGAGCTTCTGTCCGGTAAGCTGTCCGGTGAGCTTTTGTCCGGGATTCGTGGTTCTGTACTCGTCTGTTCTAGCGTCTGTGCCGACCTATGCGTGTTTTTGTACGTGTTTTTATCTGCGGCTGTGCCTATTTCTGTAGGGGTTTCTACTCATGTACGGATGAGTCTTTGCATTTCGGCCAGTAACAGTAATTCATACTCCCACAGCCCCCCCCCCCCCCCAGGTTGAATCTGACAGCTTCCCGAAATCGCTTACGAAAAGTACACAAACACATAGTATCCCCCTTTCCCCCACTGAGCTGCTACGGGGACTATAATTAGCAGTATTTGTGTCTCGTGTCTGTTTCTGTGCACAACCGTTTCAGCGTTTGTCCTTGTCTTCTGACTGTATATTTGTGTAGCAAATGTTTGTTTTTTGCGTGTGCGTGTGTGTGTGCATATTTCTAACGGTGGTTTTACCTATCAGAACAGAGCACTGTGAAGCTAAACAACATTTATAATACGGGTACCCCTTAGCAACCCATGTAACTGTTGTACCTGCACCTATCGTTGTATCAGTTTCTGTCTATGAATATATTGTGACGAAGAAGATGACACCGCTGGGGCAGTGGCGTGCCTGACCATAGCCTCTTCTATACTGACAAAGCCTGGCAGATTACCACGAGAAGCGGCCACAGAAATTGAAAAGGTAGAACGGCAGACAACGGATGGGGAGGAGAGCCACGTAACGGGCTCCCCGCTGCGGCGAGACGCCGAAACACACTTTTCTCGCGCGATGGAATGTCCGCTCGTGCTCCTCGCGTTCCTCGCGTTACCGCTTCTTATCTCGTAGGGTTTGAGAACAGTGTTATCCACGTTCTCAAAAAAGGAACGAAAGCTCGTTCCTCGTTCCTTCTGATTTTGGGAACGCGTTCCCGTTACACGTTCCGTATATGAAAAAAGGAACTCGTTCCCGTTACAGTTAAGAAATGGAACGTATCATTACATATGTGTTACATTTGCATTTCGCTGATATATTTAGTTAACTCAAGCAAAGCTCTTTTTTTTTATCTATCCAATCAAATGGCAACATACGAATTTGAATGCAGTGAGAGAATGGCACCAGGAGAAGAAGACAAGCGGAAGCAGGGTTTCATTTGTTGATGTATTCACCTTTAAAAATTTCAGCTTTCAACCATATTTTGTAGTGGGCGATTCAGACGCGCCAAATGTACTGTTACCCCACAATGCACGACCGTTTTACAGCCTCACACGTTTCAATCGAACAAAGTCCCTTGTTAGGTGCTTCTCGATGTTGTTATCCGCAAGACAAGCAAGTAAAAAAGAGGGTAGGGCTTCTGAAAGGTCATTCTTGAAAACTACAAGTCCTTGTTCGTGAAGGGTGGATTCGTTGTTCAGTTTGAAGGTAGGGGACAAGGAAAGTGAAATATAGATTAATTTTTGTTTATATATTAAGTGACCAATATTCGATATACAAGGGTGCGTTCGATGTCAGGCAACGTTCTTTTGTTGTAACTGTAGGTCTCTTTGTGGAAGTTCAGTGACGGCCGCAGTCGGCATTTGATTTCTGTGTGTATGAGGATTCGTGGAATCAAATAAAGTAGTTGAGATTGAAACGTCCTTCTTTTTGTGTTTTTTGCTCTGACTAAATTTTTTGCTTTCTCTACCGCGATCTCGGGCACCGAAAAAAAGAATCAATGTCCACTAGCTCTCCTTCACCCGACTGTTAACAAGTGGGGACCACACAAAATAAACCCTATGATAAGTAACCAAAAAGTTAACGAGATCCTGCTCTTCGTAAATATATTGTTATTATACTTCTAAACTTTCCCTCTAGAAAATTAAGTAAAAATTGCCCCACTGGACGAAAAAAGGAACGCCGTTCCTTTTTCCGTTCTAGTAAAAATGTAACGAATTCCCGTTCCAGTTCTACCGATGCGAAATGGGACGGCGGCGTTCCTTCGTTCCTCCTAAAAAGGAACGCCGTTCCTTGGAACGCCCTTCCGTATAACACTGTTTGAGAACCATGCTTCGGGTCCTCGCCGCTGCAAAAGCTGTGCACTGACGTCCAGGTTCCACGAGAAATGCTCTGTGCTATTAGATCCTCGCGCTCCAAATCTTCGATCAGGCACTCTATGGCTCCGTCGTCGAACTGCCAGGCTTTGTTAGTATAGAGGAGGCTATGGCCTTACTATCCCGAGCTATGCTCTGCGCTAACGGCCCGGCTTCCATAAAATCTTCTCATTGAGTGGACGCATCATTGTCATTTGCTGCCGGCCGTGCATCTTTGTAACATTTGGTGGAGGTGTGAGGTACATCATCTTTCGTTCTTCGTCATCATCGCTCCGGACCTTTGTTTCAAGAGTGCTCCGCCGCAACCGATCGACCTCCAGACCATAGCCCCGCCGCACAACCCCCGCCCATCGAACCGCCACAAATGCCAAAGGGACTGTGAGACAGAGGTTAAGCGAATGTGAGCTACGAGGGTTTTTATGAAGAGCGCCGTGAACAAGATCAACTATGGACGATATCGAGAGACAGACGCGAGCTTAGGGTCCCCTGCCCTGTCCCCAGCCCCATTTGTGTGGATAACGGTCAGATGAATTGCCCAGCCCGGATCGTGATGTCGTGGGGCTGTGGCTGGTACAGAGGTCGGCACTGCTGTGCAGAGAGGCTGCGGGTTCAAGAACATTTTCATTCTACGCGGCCGGCAGCAGTCATTCGTCTATCCATCTGTCTTCGGCCTTGTCGTCTATGTTTGTGTATGTGTGTTTTCAGTTTACTCTCATGTTTCCTTCGTTCATCGGTCGAATCGTTATCTTTAAAGAGAGGAAATGTGACGAAGAAGACGACGACGGCTGGGGCGGTGGCGTGCCTGACCATCACGCGGCACGCTTTGCGGCTTCCATAAAATATCTTTATCTCATTGAGTGTCGCGTCATTTTCATTTCCTCCCGGCCACCTACCCTCGCAACAATATAATTATCTTACGCGTGTTAGAAATTAGTGTAAACTATATTCTGGAAAATAAACGTGGTCTTGACAACTGGGCTTTTGGTAATTAAAGAAACATTGGGTTTAATATAGTCGGAAGTACAAATTTGGGTTACATGATGGAAACTATGGTGGTCGCGTACCACCATCGCACAACGCTCTCGCTCTGAGTCCTACAGGTACACTGCCTCATAGTTCCCTCGCGCAGCTTGGTCGCTTGGTCTCGCCTGGCTGTAACCAGATGTCGCATCCGGCCTGACGCCAGCCAGTCCCGTTTACATGGTGCTGGAATCCACGTATGAGATCCTCGATGCCGAGGAGTCAGTGTATACACAAGCTTCCCCGAAAACACAACCTTCGTGCCCTCCGAGCTTTGTAGGCAACTTCAGGAATGCGCCTGGCGAAATAAAATAAAAGGGCCAAGACATAATGACGCTCGATTCCATGCGGTCTCCAAAAAATTGCTGGTCAATCGTGTTACACGTGAGGCGTTCCGGTATCGCTCCGGAAGGTTACCAAGCTAGGCGCCTGCGCTCAAAGCGCAAATGAGATCACTTAATAGTTGAAACAAACTTGATAGCAGTTCCTGGAATGAAGATACTGGCGCTAGTCGGGTTTTAAAGCCGGGCGGTTTTCCAGAACCTCCCATACTCACCGCACCGCAATCAGCCATTCAGCGGTGATCACGTGACCTTTCCACCACGGCCAATCAGCGTCGAGGTCGACTTTTGGGCTTCACTAAATCTAACAATCTCCCCCCCCCCTTTTTTTTTTTTTTGCGAGTTTAGGATTGTTTGGCTTTAACTGAAAATTATACAAAATATCCCCGTTAATGAACCGTTCTGATCAATATCTACGGTTCATTAATCGGCCCATTTTCGAATACATCAATATTTGCATCTCTGTCGGTGCTTGTAGCGGAGACTGTACTTGTATGCATGTAGAACAGGCTTTCCTATAGTTTTGTCTGTTTTGAACTGCGTTTCCATCGGAGTCTATGCCTGTGTGTACGCATGCCCGTAACATAACATTTTCTTTTCTCTTTGTTTTTGTGTGTGTGTTGTTCTTGCTCCAGCGTTTGTTTTGGGCGTCCTCCTCTGACCCCAACCGTTCCTCCGTTTCCGAAGAAGGGCGGAGGGTGGCGAAGCTACGCCGATGCCCGGAGTCGCGAAAAGCTCGGAGTCTAATTGCGAGTTGTCGCCTAGGACGTTGACCCACCCACCCTCAAAATGGGAGAGACGAGAGAAAAAAAAAAAAAGAAGAAAAAAGAACACGTGTCTTTCTTTCTCTGTTTGCGTGGAAAGGGGGAAAGTGGAATTGGTCTCTTTTTCGCTAGATGAATATTTCGGGGTGCGATATCTTCCCTTCTTCCTCTGTCTCCCTCCTCCAGCCTCCGCACGTTGCTTCCTTTTTCTTTTTTTTTTCTCTTATAATTTTTATGTCGACAGAATAGTGCATGACGTTCATGACGTCAAAACCGTTTTAATGTGACTTATATATATATATATATATATATATATATTTTTAAGTGGACCCCTTCATCTGTCATTGTGTCACTTTTTCTCTCAAACGGCTTACAGCTTTCTTTTTTTTTGCGTTCTGTTCTTTTTCTTTTGCCTTGTTTTAATTTAAAAAAAGTAAAAGGAGACCGCGATGAAACCCCGTCTTGTCTCTTCATTAATCTTACTTTTATACGCGTAAAGCCAGTAAATAAAAGTATAAACATCCACTCGGATTCTAATATTTCCCCGCAAACTTCTTTTCGCTGTTGCCCGTGATTAATTGTTGTACGGTTGTGCGCGTTACGACTTTTCCGACGAATATCATTCGTGGAGTTTCGAATCACTTGCACGCGAATTGTATTCATTAAAAAGAAAAAGAAATCCGCACTGCCTTTTTTTTTTTACAGAGCTGTTCGTGGAGCCAATCGCTACAGAGTACGCAGGGAATCTCGGCGAATGACAAAATAAAACGTACTCACTCCTCTCATCGTGTCGCATTGCTCGTATAATTGTCTCCTCGCAAACTTCGTAATGAATTTAGGTCTCAACATTCATTCGGCCCCGTCGTCCTTGTAGCTGACTCTGTAAACTGCAGCCTTTGGCTCTGCGAGCGCCCTGCGGAAAAAGCAGACGCGAGGGCCTTTTTAGAGTGCATAGGCCATAGCCATTGAAAGTTTAAGGAATGCGGGGCGTGATGAGTGCCAAGTATCTTATTAT
>JAZHYW010055682.1:0-35932 GCA_037355805.1 Ixodes ricinus | reverse complement strand
ACAGAGACAGTGACGTCGCGGAAGGAGGGCAGGACTTCATCAGGCGTTCGACTATTGGAGATGGCCTCTGCAAAATACGGAACTCCGCATAACATACAAGTTAGAGAGCCCTAAGCAATTCCAGAAACTTCGCTCGCTTTTGAAACATTCCTTTGCAGTTGTCCTTAAAAACGCTGTTACTCTTTTAGATCTCGGTATTGTTTCCAAACAATATTGTGAGGAGCTGCTCTTTCTTTTATACTTTTTCATTTTTTTTTTATTGTTGTTGCGCCAGGCTTGAAGCGATGAGTTGCGAAAAGAGTGTCTATTTATCTTCGGTATTTCGCATTTCGTGTTATTTGCCAGAATGGATTACCGTTATTAGGCGAGGGGTCCCAGCTCTGCTGATTACAGAAGAAGACAAAACTTATTGTAGCCATTGACACTTTGAGTTTCCGCGACAATAGCGCACGCACATAATACTGTGCCAGCCACTCAACAGGTACCGGCACAGTCGAGCTAAAATGGCTGAAAGTGAAGAGCGTTCGGCGATAGAATATTTGTCTCGAAGGGTCTACTTCCGGCAATTGTTACGGGCTATGACGCTACAGCCATACCTTCTTATCACAGTTCGGCAGTCTGATGACGGAGCCAGAGCGCCGCAGGCTTGGAGCGCGAGGATTCAGCACAGAGCATTTTCTCGGGAGCCTGTAATAGCTATGCTTTGCTGCGGCGAGGACCTGAAATAGCGGTTTCAAACTTGACTAGAAAGAGCGGTAGCTTCGAGGAACGCGAGATTCATCGCTTCGGGACTAGTTACATGCCATTTGTCTGCCACGAGTCACGCCACCTGCGGCGCCCTGCCAGTTTCAGTATAAAGGAGGCTACAAGGTCGGGATGACTACAAGCATGGTGAAGAAAGTATTCGTCGTCACTTCGACGCACTAGACACGTCGTCCTTGTGAGCCGCATGACGTTCTTGCCAGCATTTGTTTTCTCGCCCTATGGCTCGTTCGGTTACGGAGCGATACCTGGCCGCTTTCGATTTGGATGAGCATTGCTGGCGTGCGGCCGTATATCGCAATCGCGGCGCACGTTAAAGACGCCAAATTATGGTTGTACTGCAATGATTAAATCCTTATCAATTACAAAGGATGCCAGATCCGTTGAGACCGATAAACTTCCAGCTGTGGCAACATTTCACAATTTTTTTTGTCTGCATATTTGTCATAAGCGGAATATAGGGAATAATCATCACAAGTCGACAATTAACAAACGCCTGTTAATCTACTTAATTTGCGTAATGAACATATGATTCCTATTAGAAATCCGCTTGAAAACCATGACGTGCGGCTAGCGCATTGTCTCAGTTGCCACTGTGCAAGAGGCAGGTCTAGAACAGAAATTGCGGATACAGTCGTGTCGTTTCCGCTATCGTACTTAGCTTCCAGCCTAGCCGTTGGAGGATACATTTAGGTGTCTAGTCTTTTGATATTGACTTCATTTTCAGGTCTTCGATGACGTCTGCTAGTTTAATTAGGTCATTTTATTAAACATGTCTAGTGCTGCGCTTCAAAAGATTGGGATAGATGAGAAATACAAATAAGCATTATTCATGCGCGAATTGTCTGTCAGTTCCATTGCTCTCCCCGTCCCTGTCTTTTTGTGCTCAATTTAACCATGTTTAATCAGTACTCAACAGGTTCTAGTGACAGTCGAACCATGCGTATGCCCAGTCAATGATCACGTCATGCTCGGCGAGGACTGATTCAATCACACAGTCAACTTCAGGAAACTGTCGCAGAGCCGCCGTGACAGTGCGACTGCGATTTTAATCGCGCATTTGAAGAAATCGCATTGATTCCTGAGGGAGAAGCGCGCATGTGCCTTAATCTACGCACAGAGAGCGCAGGATCACTGACATTACGTGCGCGGGTTGGTTAGCTTCTGCGATGCATCAGTCCTCATAGTCTCCTCTATACTCACAGTTCGACGACGGAGCCATAGAGGCCTCGGTCAGCATTTGAAGAGGATCTGGTAGCTACGCAGTATCAGCGTCAGCGCACAGCGCGGCAGTGACTGAAATTCGCTTCGGCGAAGGGTTGCCCAAGCCGAAGTGCCAGTTCATGGCCTTCCTTCACAGCTCAAGAGCCTTTGGCGGCCGCCATGGTGATCTGCCAGGTTTCTGAGGTATTAACTATGATTGATGGGCTTGATACAGCTTGATGTGACCTGGCCCCACGGGGAAAGGCATTTGTTTCATCGACACTATCAGGCCGCAGGGAGAGTGCCACAATGACATCAGGCCATTGAAACAAGCCGCAAAAAATGAATGGCACATCGATTCAGTACTTAATGCCACGCTCTATATAGAATAGCCAGGATTCTGCGCGCAGCGCCCAAACGAGCACATCCAAATATCTGTTGTTGTACGATAGCTATCGGCGAGGAAAGAGCCAGCGGAGCTGACGGAATGGTGCTCTTCGGCGTCGCCGAGCGTTCGGAGCCCAGCAATGTCCGCAGGCATCGAAGGGAGCGAAGTCTTCAGTGTCCCCCGTCCATCGCAGCACGCCGGGAGCAGGCGAGGAAGAAACGCCACAGCGAGGAGTTCGCCGTACAAACAGAGTTGGCAAAGGTTACAGCCGACGTGCGTCGGGGCGATGAGTGATGTCACCGCCTTATCTGCGCCAGTGAATTATCAATGATCATTGCGCGCGAAATTCACACCGCTAGGCGCAGCAAGAGGTCAGAGCCACGCGCGGTACAGACGGTAGCCACAGGTCACTCTGAATGCAGGTTCAGGTAGCAGGCCAGAGAAACTTCTGTGCTGTCACACTGCTGGTACAACATGGCAATACCGTTTCCTCCCGAGGGATTTCCGAGCATTGACCTGGCGGGTACTCGCATTCGAATCTGCAGGGTGATCGTTCCGTGGCGAAGGTCAGCAGTGTGACCACGGTTTGGTTCAAAGCTTGAGGAATGGCCGTCTCTGTTTTCACTATGTCGTCAATGAGCGAACTACGAATGAACCGAGTTATTCCAGCAGCGAAGCCTAAATACGTAATTGAGGCATCACATGGTACCAAAACACCGAGCGAGTTCCACCCTGGGACTTGCCCGCCGAGTCCAAAATTCCAGATCACAGTCGTCAAATAGCAGAAGCTTGTCTCGGTACTTACAGTGAATTAGACAAGGCACCCAGACTCCCGGTCAAATTAGGTCATTGGTACTCTCTCTGGGACTTAAGGCCCTAGATATCCAGACAAAAACCACATCTGCCCAGCCACCAGCTACCCAAGTAGAAAATACGAAGGAATTAGAATGACTCGCATCAAAATTCCAGTATAAAAACACATAAATAACAAAAGCCAGAGCGCTAAGGGGGAAAATTTCGTTGTCTCCAGATTGCAACGACTCGTCGAACGAGCTCCTTCAGATCGGCGTACAATTGCAATCTTGGATCCCGTTTGTACCGGCATGCGGTGTATTCATCTTTATTTTTATGAGTTTGTCCAGAGCATACTTGGCAGCTTCAGTTCACGGAACAGTAGCCAGCACGGCTGTCAGACTGAGGAGTTATGGGATATCAGCAGGGGAGCTATGACCCTGTCAGATTGACAACATCAGAAAACTTCGGCGTACCGTGTTACGTGATTTGTTTTCCGATCAGCCCGAGAACACCCTGCCATACCGGCGGCCAACATATTCAGCACTTGTTCCTGGCACGTTGAAAACTCAACAAAAATTCCAACGCTGAAGGGTGCTCCACACTGTCATTTGTTGTTGGGGGCCCACCGAAGACAAGATCACTCCACTCATGGCTCACGCCAAACTCATTTCTACACCATCAAAAGGTCCCAATTTAGTAAGAGAAGAAGGATCACTGTCATTACCGTAGCTCAAAGGCTTGTAGACTGTATGCCAGTTTATAGTCATTTTCACATCGATTGATTTTGTATGGGCGTCACAACGATCTGTATAATAAATATTTTGGGTGAAATGAATTGCCTTCGTCTGCCTAGGGATTCTTCATTGCTAGTTCAGGCTTTAAACAATTTACAGTATGCCAACTGCTGTTTTTGCCCAGATATCAACGACCTGACCGCGTTTTGCCGACTTTAGACGTTGTTTGGGTGAATGATTTCCAATATTTTCAACGATGTAATTACGCATGCTTACAATTCCAGGAACAGCTGGGTTGACATTGTTACCCAAATATTAACTCACTCTTGAAATGCTCAAGACAGACAGTGTTGTGATTATCTAGTGGTATTGTAGGCCGGATATTATTATAGTATTTTCCAGTTTCGGTAACTTTAAGAAGGCATATTGATGCAGGGCTTCGTGCTGTCGAAGTTTGTTGCCAGGGTTGTCAGTATTGTACTAAATATCTTAGCTGAATTGGCGGCGCGTTGTGGGCTAGTTGCTGCTGTTTGTTGCTGAAAAGGAGTCTGCAACACAGAATACTGTCGTCCATGTTGATGTTCCTGAATGGAACATGAGGCAGCAGAACCAGCACAACATCGATCATTGATCATACCATTAAATATCGTCGCAGTCACCAGTGTACCAGGGTCACAAATCCAGTAGGCCTTCGCAGAGCTACTGATTCGCCGATCTGCTAGAGTCTGTTCGAAGGCCTATTGCCTCGTAAACAGTTAGATCTGTTCTTTACTGCTCCAGTTCTAATGTCTATGAAAATGTCCCGTTTGAATAAGTTGAATAGTATCCATTAAAATACCTGAGTAACAAATCACAAATAAAAGCGACATATTCTCTTGCGAACCTTTATCAACATAGCATTACTGCCTCGAAATATTGTGTGATACGCCAGTAAAACTATGAAATAGATTGAAGGATCACATTATATGATCTTCGTTTCACAGGACTTGTCAGACTACAAATTTTGTTCGATGCCCCACTGCCGCTAGGTATGTTCAAACAATGCAAGTTAACGCTGTTTCGATAGAGGTTGATTCGCGTAAAGATAGGCTGTCGCGCACAGTTGGATCTACTATCGCATATTTTCACCGAAGTAATACGGGTTTCCGCTTGTCATCAGCTAAACGAGTTCATCACTCTAAATGCCTGCGCGTTTATTTCGTTCGCAAAATATTCCTCGAAGAGTTGTCGCTATCTATGAGTCATTCAGCGAATGATGAAGCATATATCTCGCCTGTCAGGATTACGCAATGCAAGCATGACGCTTTGCATTGTACGCTACTGGCGGAGACTTTATTTTAGGTCGAATGGATGTTCCACTAATATCTATTGAGCTGATTTAGATTGCAGAGATTACTTTAAAAGTATTGCAAGTAGACGCGCAGGCATTTCTAGAGTGTGAGTTCAAATTGCCACGTCTGCATATCTCTGTCGAGGAGCGCATTGTGCGTGATCTCGCCTGCAGATGCATTTAGGCTTGCGAGTATTATTTTCGTCAAGCATATCTTATGCATGTATCAGTTTTGAGATTGAGATTTTCATGAATAATCATTGACAAGTCACTAATAAAAGAAGAGATGTATGTCATGTTGTATAAAATAAAGAAAAAAAAAATATAGGCTTTTCGTACTTTTTTTAGCAGCGCGGTTTTTTGTATTGATATCTGATATATTTTTAAAAGTTATTTAGGATCAGCGGGCGTTGACTGTTGGCGTCGGTATCATAGATGTTTGCATGTAAGAGTTATCTCCATTGACTAGTCGGCTGCAGCGCATGAGCGTGGAAATCCTTTCAGCAGGCCCGAGGATATCAAGGCTTGATCTGCACTGACGCCATTTGCGAGTTGGCCTCTGTCAAACTTTTCAGGGTGTCCTCCCCGTGTACACAGCCTACTCCAGTTCCACGGCTATAGGAATAGGCAGTGCTCAGAATTAATTATGTTTCATGACGAAGGGACTGTTTATATATAATCAGTTATCGCGCAAATATATTGCATTTTGCCATAATGCTTGATACCCCAGTGCCTAGTCATAGTCTGCCAATCGTGGCCCAATACCCTTGCGCAATTGTGCCTGAGCCTCTCGCCTCTTCATACAAAAAAATAAAAACACGTAAGACGCAAGAAAAAGTATCCATCTTTGTCTTGCACGAATACGGCGTCCAGAAAACGCGCCCAGAGACAGTAAAGTACTCGCCATCGCAGCTAAAGCGTTTTCGACAGGTCTTACTGGCTCCATTGTGAAGATGTCACCCCTGCATGCCATGTTACGCAAAAAGGTATAGCGTTTAATCTTAGTTAATAGATCAAAGAATAGAATATGGAGAGAACAGATTAGGGTGTACAACATATATTTTTAAGATTGAATCTGCGACATATCTACCGAAGCTGCGTCAGCCCATGCTAGGTGTGCTGAAATTCTGAGAGCGATGCAACGAAGTATTCGTAATATAAATTTGAAAATTCGAGGTTGCTTGTTCAAATGGAATACCTTGCAAGTCGATATTCGCGCGTAAGAGCAAATTTCAGGCAGAGTTGTGAGCGTTCGACTCTGTTTTCGCTGATTTTCGATTACGCGACGCTCTACTGTTATCTACTTTCTTATTTGGCATAGTTCGCCTGATTAAACGTTCGGTTACCAGATTGTCGCTCATCACGTTACCAGACAATATTATGCAGTACTGCTTGAGTTTACCTGTGCGTTACACGCAGGGGCCAAGTGCTTACAGCACATTACAGCAGGTAATCGCAGCAAAGTAAAAGAATATAGTAGCTGCGAGTTTGATTATTTCATACTAGAAATATTAATCAAGACATCCTCCCAGCGTGCTCAGTTCTGCGCTGCCTGGGTCGGGACTTCACACTGGGACTTCGATATCTAACAAGTGCGACTACATTGGTATAAATCGAGGTTTGAACAGTATTGCATGCGCCGATGATAGAGTACTGGCCACGCACAAGAAAGGCGCAAAGGGCATAGAAGAGCGACACTCGTGCTTCATTTAATACGCAGACCCATTATCACCCTTCGCTGCGATGTTAACGGACATCACCAGAGCACCGCAACAATTCAAAGAGAGGCCGAAGCCTAATGCCTTCCTGTGGAGAGTATCCATACATTCCATAGTACGCCCATCTGAAGTCACCTGCCCGCACCAGTCCCTGGGGATAACATACCTGCTCCTCTGAGCGCCGACAGTCATTGCCAGCCATTTTGCCGGTTTCAGCCATTGAAGGGCGATCGCGCCGAAAGAGAAAGCAGTCAGTTTAGCGCGGCCGACCAGCATGAGGATCGCTGGCTCCGCTGCGCGCCGTATTTCCGTAACGCAGACGCAAACGCAGCATGCTCTATTGCGACGACGTGAAATCCCATTCCCATTTTATTGGCAGAATTGTTCGACACGGGCATTGAGCCAGAAGGTTGAGGCAATAACGCCAGCTCCGTATTCAGCTCAAAACAATGGCGGCGTCCATTTCATTCTGAGGGTTGTCGTCAGAGTCATATTCGCTCATCTGCATTGATATGCAATTTAAAGCCAAAGAAAATACATTTCTGAGCGTTCCGTCTAGAGACGTTCACGTTTGCCCATTGTGTACGCTGCTTGTTGTTCTTATCGTTCTTCTTCTTGTGCGCGGTGCTTGAGGCCTGCGCATCTCGAGGCGCGGGCTGACTTGTTTAGCGGGGAAATCTTTACTGAGTTTCCTTGCCAAGCAACGAAGAAGAGTAATACTGACTAAAGCTGGACTTTGCAGATTTTCCTCGCAATAAAGCGGACTAAGAAAGAGAGAGAGAAAGTATATCAGCCTGAGCGTCCAGTTTGAGTGGGCTTGAGAGCGACACAGGCTCACATGGAAGAAATAAAGACGCACAGCCGAACGAACGCTCACCGGATTTCGCCGACAGTTGAGCGCCAAAGGAGCCCGCACAGTTCCATTGTACAGAACAAATAAGTCTCAACACGCTTCCGCTCACATTCTCAGTAAAGAAGTAGACAGAAACAAATAAAAATGCGTTCCCCGCCTGAGTATACGTGCCTGGCTAAATGCTTCCGGCGCAGGCATACACGAAAAACATTAAAGGTTATTGGGCGAGGCGTCACGCTGCCAGAAGCTGTTCACAAGATCAGAGCGTGTCGCCATTGATAAAGAACAAGGAGGCTGTCGATAACCGGCGCTGGAGTGCCATAAAAATACCGGTTGATGCGGCGGAATAGCCGGGCCATGCCAGCCCAGGTGCCGCTCTTCTCCAGAGGGGCCATGGGTCTCGCTTTCGCAATGACGCCGTGCGTTATGCCGCGCACTGCAGCCGCCTTCGGCGCCTGCATTACGCGTTGCCGCCGCCGAGCCCGATTATAGTCGCTCGACTTTGCCTCGGACGTATATATCCTCACACTCCCCTTTGTTCCCACGCTCGTTTCTCTGGCCTTTATAATAGCCGAAATCCGAGATGAGAGAAACAACAGCGCAGCAGCGATCGTCAACGCCGACTGGCAGGAGTGCTCGGGTTTATTTACACGCGCTGATCTCATCTACGCGCTCAAGAGGCCGCGTTTATCGCTCGATCGTCGGCCCAATACACGAGCAGCTCTTTTGCGTGCGTTTCCATGTTTGTTTCTCTTCGGCAATAGGCCAGCCCCCTGCCAGGGGTCACGGCCACCGTTTGTATCGCCAATGACGAATAAGCGCCGCCACCGATGTCCAAATTGGTGCCCGTTACGCACCGCGTTCACCTGACGAGGGAGGCCATGTTGTCATATTGCAAAATCATTTCGCGTTACGGCGCCATTCTCAGAGAATTTGGCGAGCGAATACCAACGTAATTACTGCGGCGCGTTACAAAAAAACGTATATAACTGCTTACCAGCTCAAAAACAATCATTCAACATTCTCCGCTATACACCACATGTTGTGTCTCTACGCTGAAGGCGAAAACAGTGGGAACGACGGAATGGGAAAATTGGCTGCATCAGGCCCTAGGAATTGCGAGCAGGCACTTGAATTTCTTTACAGCGGCTGCTTCAGTCGTTGGGAGAGGCAGTTATAAGGCGCAATCTAGCGCGCACCGCGTCTTGCAGTTCTGTTGTGGCAATGGCTTGCCTGCGCTTTGAAGGGCATATGGAGAAAATCGCCAAATCGTTATCAATACTTTTGGTATATTCAAGCATCAGAGAATGTACCATGCTGGCCTTCGCGTACCCTTTAAAGAAAACCTAAAACAAATTGCATCTGCGCAATTGCAAAAATGTCAACGCTTTTTATTTTGTTATTTATTTCCAAATATTTATACAGGGAAGGCGCGCGTGCGGCGCGTGGAACACCACCCTGCATTCCCGCTTTGATGCCTGGGTATTGTGCTAAATGGGTCTATTGAATATTGCTGCATGGAGAGGTTTGCTATGCTAAAGTTGGTGTTTTCCAACTTCAGCATAAAGAGAATTCCTGCTGTTTTTGCTGGCGTCAGATGGAAGTGCGCATTATCTCAGTCATTACGCGTAATTATCGTTGATGGAATGTAGTGATGTCCCTGCTCTCCACAGCATGTAATTGATGTTGACCATTTTTCTGAATAATTAGCAGTCATATTATCATAGGAAGGCTCTTATTTGCAATAGGAGGCTCGATTATTGTATTTATTTTATTGGTTGATTGAGAAAATAGTACCTAAAGGGAATTTACATTCAGTCTGCCCACTAATTTTCCACCGTAGCCAATCAGAACTCGCGTCGTACCGTCATCGGCACCCGCCATAGAAGCAGACGATTTCCGCATAAAAGAACAGGCTGAAAGGAGGCGGCAGATTAACCTCTCGTAGTTGGGCTATTAACTGAGGTTACCACGTACCGCTATGTTATTTCTGCCAGCGACAACAGACAGTAGAAATCGAAAAGAAAATGAGATAATTCCATATTTACTGCCAGATAAAAAAGGGATCCGCCAGTTTTTGTCAGTCCCAAACGGCGAACTTTGCTGGAATCTGAAATAGGCTCCATAACACATCTGCGCTATGTCACAACATCGACTGTTCATTTAGGTATAAAGATGTTATCACCCCAAATCATTTCCGTCGAGCTACCTCCGCAAAATAATTTTGCGCAATGTACAATCATTTTAGCCCAAACGTAGTTTGATTACTGTGTAAAAGTGACTCGATGCACTCTAGCCACTTGAAATATAATTTTTCACGACAACTTTTGCTACAAAAGTGTTTCAGTATCAAATATTGTGACAGAAATGCAGTTGAGCGTATACCGTCTTTCCCATCAATTGGATTCCACATGCAGCGTTGTACATTCATATTTCTTTGTTTATTAGGCTTAAATTATACTTATCTAAAAAGTTATATATTATATTCTCGAGTTAAGTAAAACTGTTTTGCTTATTGGCTTTTTTTTTTGTTGTTTTTTATTACGACAGCCAAGCATTTGCACCTAAGTGAAAAGCCAGGCCACGCGCATTACAAGGGTCAAATATAATAAAATGGCCTGCGGCTTACGATACTTGTTTTTATACAGTGACTGAAAAAACAAGTATCGTAAGCTGCAGGCAGTTTTGTATATTTGACCCTTAGCCAGTGCGCGTGGCACTGGCTTTCACTAAATTTTATTCTAAATGCTTTGAACTTGTCGTAATAAAAAACAGCAAAAACAAACAAACAAACAAAAAAAAAAAACGCTTAAACGATTTTACTAACCTCGAAATATAATATAACGACTTTTAGATTATTCAGAACCTTGCACTCTAAAGTATAATTTATAAGCTTAACGAAACAAAGAAACAACACGTTATGAATGTACAACGCTGCATGGTGAATTCTCAATTGATGGGAAAGAAAACGAACGCATACATACGCTTCATTTCTGTCACAGTAACGTTACTGAAACATTGTAGCAAAAGTTGTCGTGAAAAATTATATTTCAAAAATAATTTAGAATGCATCGAGTCACTTTTACGCAGTATCAAATCTAAGTGGTAATTAACTACGTTTGGAGCTAAGTAATTGTAGCTGTAATTCAATTACATTGCGCAAGTATTTTACGGAGGTAGCTCGACGAATGACAAGGGTGATAATATCTTTATACCTAAATGAACAGTCGGTGTTGTGACACCAAGCACGGAGTGTGTTATGAGCCTATTTCGAAATTCCAACAAAGTTCGCCGTTTGGGACTGACAAAAAGCTAGCGGATCCCTTTTTGCTCTAGCAGTAAATATAAAATACATCTCATTTTTCTTTTCGGTTTCTACTGTCTGTTGGCGCCTTCGTAGCCAGAATGGCCTTAGCGGGCAATTGGTAACCTCAGTTAATAGCTAACTACGAGGGGGTTGTCTGCCGCCTTCACTTTCAGCCTCTGTGCGCTTTTTTTATGCGGAGAGCAAATCGTCTGCTTCTATGGCAGGGGTTGCGGTGACTTCAGAACGACGCCGAGTTCTGATTGGCTTTGATTGGAAGGATAGTGGGTAGACCTCAATGCTAGATTCCTTAAGGTCTACCCACTATTTTTTTTCTCAATCAGCCAATAAGAGCTCGGCGTTCTGACATCATCGAAACCTCCTGTGCAAGAAGCGGGCGAACTTGCGCTCCGCACTGATGGCTATCGTGTGAGCATTGTGACTTTTACTTGTAACAAAACCGGTATTTGAGAAGTGACTGAGGTGATGCATTCGCGTTACAAAATGGTTTTTATCTAGAGCATCAATTGCATGCGTATTAATGTTTGGGGACATCGCCATTTTTTTTTTATCACCGATAACCACGCGCTTAATGATGCATACAACATGAGATAATGCGCACTTCAAATCTGACGCCGGCAAAGCAGCAGGAGTTGCTTCTTTATGCTGAAGGTTGGAATGAAACACCAACTTTTTAGCATAGCGAACTCTCCAGATTGCAGGCACGGATGGCTTGTGTTCAATAGACCATTTGCTTTATTACCCAGGCATCAAAGAGAATGCAGGGATTAGTGTTCCACGCGCCACACGCGCACGCCTTCCCTGTATAAAATATTTGAAGTAAATAACAAAAATAAAGCGTTGACGAACGCGGGTGCAGGATGCAATTTGTTTTAGGTTTTTTCTTTAAAAAATTTACTACTGCTGAGGCCAGCACGTGCTGCGCGGTGAATCACCAATCCCTGCATTCTCCTTGATGCTTGGGTAATATAGCAAAAAGTCTATTGGTGCTTTGATTTGGCGGGCACGAGCTCCCGCTAGCAATGCACCCTGTATAAAAACACGAAACGAAAACCATTATACAACAAACTACTTCAGGCGTGCTGCCGTGAGATTGCGCCTTATAGCTGCCTCTCCAAGCGACTAGTGACAGCCGCTAATAAGGGCTCAAGTGCCCACTATGCATAATTCCTAGAACTGATGCAGCCAAAAAGTTTTCCCATTTCCGTCGTTCCCCTTTTTGTTTTCTTGTATATTTGAGCGTAAGTTTGCCTAACATATGTGGTACTATATACTTGAAGAAGAAATGATTTGAATATTGTTTTTTTTAGCTGGCCAAGCGAGTTATATACATTTTTTTTGTAACGCGCCGCAAGTGAAAAGGTTCAAATGACGTTAATTTATTCGCTCATAGATTCTCTGAAATATGGCACCGTAACGCGAAAACCAAATTTGCTCCACGCACGCTCTTGACCAACGCCTTTTCCCTCGTCAGGCTGAGCCGCGGTGCGGCTGGGGCTAATTTAATTTGGACGCCCCGTTGACACGAGACATCGGTTGGCATTTCGGTGCCGATAGATCGTGAGCGATACAAACGTTAACCCGTGACCCGACTCGGGAGGGGGTAACGTTCTGTGCCGAAAACAAACATAAACACACACACACACAAAAAGAGCCTTTCGATGTGTAGACCCGACGTCGAGCGATAAATAAAGCCTCTTAACGCGTAAAATATGAAAGAGATCGAACGCGTTAAATAAATAAGCAGATACACCTCCTACCGGTTTCAACCTCAGCAAGGATTCAGCGACGATGTGCTTCTTGTTTTTGTTTTGTTTCCTCTCCTTCCTCAGTTTCGACCATTATAAAGCCAAGAAAAGCGAGCGTGAAAAAAAAAGGAAGTGTGAAAAGAGATATATACGTCCGAAACAAACCGGCAAACCTCTATCGAGGGCTCGGCAGCAACGAACGCTACATACGGGCACTGCGAGAGAAGTACAGTGCACGGCGCACGCTACACACAACGTCGGGAGATTTACGAAAGCGCATTGAGGCCCATAACTCACGGCTGGAGGGAAAAGCGGCTTTGAGAAGAGCAACGTGTCTGCCTGATCCACTTTTCCGAGCTGTTCCGCCGCATCAGTCGCTGCAGATGTTGTTCGGAGCGGCACATGAGCTCCGGCGCAGTTACATCTCGGAGGCTGGCCTCCTTGTTCTTTATCAATGGCGACACGCTCATACGATCTGCGCAGTCGTCGTCAAATCCCATTGAGACCAACTTTCCAGCGGCGTGACGCCTTTCTTAATATATATGTTTTTTCGTGTATGTACCTTGCGCCGGAAGGGGGCCGGGGGGGGGGGGGGGAGCGACTAACGGTTTACGTGTTTCTCCCGAAAAAGAATCTCGAGGGAACCGCCTTTTTATTCGTTTTTCTGTCTATTTTTTTTTTTTACCGGCAGCTTCTACAGGGTGTAGTGACGGGCCCCGTGTTGGGGCTTATTTGTTGCGTCTGTTTGTCCTTCACTTACCTTTTTTTCTATGTCGGTTCAATTGCCGAGAGCTTTCCTTCTTGCGGCGCTCTTTTCCTTCTTATTGCTGTCGGGAGGAAATCCGGTGAAAAGCCGTATCGATTCATTCGGCTGTGCGTCCCAACTGGTCTGTATGTGAGTCTGTGTCGCTCAAGCTCCAAGTCCCGCTTTCAAGAAACTGGACGGCTTCGGGTTTCCATGATGTACTTTTCTTTCTTCTCTCTCTTTCTTAGTCCGCTTTATTGCGAGAAGAGTCTGCAAAAGTCTATGTCCAGCAGATCCGTGGTACTCTTCTTCCGTTTAGCAGCAGCTCAGAGCTCGAGCAAAGTTTTGGATTTCCCCGCTAAGCCTTAAAGTCGGCCGCGCACTCGAGATGCTTTTTTGAAGGCCTCAAGCACCGCGCGCGCAAAAAGAAAGAAAACGATAGAGCCAACAAACGTAAATTGCATGGGCAAACGTGAATGTCTCTAAAACGGAACGCTCAGAAACGTCTTGTTTTTCTTTTGGCTTCTTAGGTGCGCTTATCAATGAACAGATGGAGCGGGCGCCAACAGGGATTACGACTACGGTGACAACCTGCTGAAATGGAAACCGTTCGTGTTTTGAGCTAAGTAGACTATACAGACGTAGAGCTAGCGTTGTGCACTCTGTACTACGAGCAATAGCTCAATTTCTCAACCCTCTGGCTTATTGTTACGTATCGGGAACAATTCTATCGATAAAATAGAATGGGTTTCACGACTGTCATAATAAACACGCTGCGTTTGCGGCTATATTTTTAAAATACATCGCACGGTAGTAATAGTGAACGATCCCCATGCTAGTGATTAAAATTCAAACTAAGCTTGACTGCTTTCTCTTCTTGAGCACGATGTCACTCGCCCTTCTTAATAACTAAGCTGATAAAAGAAACAACAATGACTGGCGCATAAGGAGCATTAGGGGGCAGTATGTTGTACCCCCATAGACTGAGTGCGGGCACGTGACTTTCAAAATAGGCGTATTATGGAAGGTTATGCCTCTCTATGGATACTGTCCACGAGTGGCCGTGATTCACTCGGAAATTCACGAGAGTAGAGCTCGTATTCTCTTTGAAGTTTTGTGGTGCTCGCCAAATATTTGTTAATCCCGTTAACATCACGAGCTTGAAAAGCGGCAGAACGTCTTTTGCGTCGTACTTCAAGATGTCTTATTATGGAGTCTGCAGTATTAAAGAGTTGAGGCACAGTGTCGCTCTTCTCCTGCGCCTTCTTGCGCCTTCCGTTGCCCGTGGCCGGTCCTTTATCCTCGCCGCGTGCAAACCGCGCCACGACGGCAGTGTTTGGCGAAAGCCTCCGTACCAAGGGTCAGGCGCGCGGTTCGATGTATCAAAAGTCCGGGTCGTCAAGTCCGATACAGACACACAAGGCGCCTATATACTCTTATATGGGATATTCAAGAGGATGTCTTGATTGTTCGAGATAGTCAATAGTTCTATGTACCCAGTTTGAAATATTCAAATTGGGTTCAACGATGACGAAGTACGCCTTCTATATTCTTTTAATGCTTACGCGTTACCTGCTATATGTGCTGTGCATGTTTCATGTTGCCCGACTGCGTGTAACGCGTTTTGAGTCAAACTCAAGCTTCGACACTTTTTTGCATAATATTGTCACGAATGACACGTGATGAGGCGGTAAATAACTGAGTAAACGAAACGTTTAATTTGGCGAACTTCGCGCCGAAAATAAAGAAGAGCAAAAGATCAGTAGCGTCGCGGGTGTCGAAGTCGGCGAAGAGCGAGTCGAACGCTGGGGCGAAAACTGACTCTGGCTCGCACGCGAAGCCCCTTATGTACACGCGCGGGCTTCTGGAATAATCGGCGTAAAAGGTTCGATTTGCAGAACATTCTGACCTCGAACAAGCAGCAGGTTCTCAATTTTCGGAACACAAATGGCAGGGATAAACAAGATACACGTCAGCTTTCGGAATCGAACCCTGGCCTTTCGCGTGAGGCAGGCGCGATAATCCGTAGGCAATATTCTATTTGCAAACAGATTCAATCTAAAATATATAATTTATTTTCCGTGCTGTGTCGCGATTTGTACCGTTGCTTTCCATGTTCTGATATTTTTGATCTATCAACCCCTATAAGATTAACCTTGTACGCCCCCCCCCTTTTTACCGCTTGCAATAGCACACAGAAATAGACGTATCTTCGCATTGGGACTTCAGTAAAGACCTGTCGAAGAGCGACTCTGAAACGCGATGCCGAAATTGCTTTACAGAAAGGTGTCTCTGGGCGCGTTTTCGCAATGTTAGTACGCTTTCCGTAGTCATTGCAACTTAAGATGCGTACGTTTTCTTGCATCTTACATGTTTTATTTTTTGTATGAAGTAGGCGAGCTCGCGTTTGCCAGACTGTGATTACGCAAGTGTGACATTGAGATTTTTGTTAACGGAGACTATGACTAGGCACTGTGGTATCACACATTATATGTAAAATGCAATAATATCTTTGCACTTGCTTGATTATATATACAAGCCAGTTTTCGTCGCGAAACATGAATGAATTCTGAGCACTGCTTGCCCTTACCTGTTCCCTATAGCCGTGGGACCTGGAGTAGACGGTGTACCTGAGGAGGACACCCTGGGACCTGACCGGAGGCTTCCAGCTCACCAAAATGGCGTCGGGTGCCAAGATCAGAGCCTTGATGTCCTCGGGGGCCTGGGGCACTGAAAGGTTTTCCACACTCATGCGCTGCAGCCGACCAATTACTGGAGATAATATTTATCTTTCGAAAGCATGTAATTCACCGACGCCAACAGTCAGACACCCTTTCATCCTAAATAACTATTTAAAAATCTATGTATCGGATATCAATACTGAAACCGCGCTGCGAAATAACTGCTGCAATCGTATTAAAAAAAACGAAAAAACGAGCGTTATTTTTATTTTTGGGAGAGGGTGAAGACTCTGCAAACATGTTTATACAACATGGGCAACCAACATCAGTCACTATTAGTGACTGATAGCGTCGTTCATGAAGTCTCCAATCTCAAAACCTGTTATGCACAAGATAATGCTTGACGAATGAATGCTCCCGCAAATACTAAATGCATCTGCAGGCTGCAGTTGCTTGTCACACGAGTTATCCGGATCACGCCTTTTCTCAAGTCGCTCACTCGACAGAGATATGCGGACGTGTGATTTGAACTCACACACGTAAGAAATGCCTGCGCGTTCTACTTACCCGCAAAACACTCAAAGAGCCAATCTCTGCAATCTACGAAATCAGCTCAGCGAATGATGAGGCGGAACATCCGTTTAGACCTAAAAACGAAGTCTCGCGCCGTGGCATTACGCAATGCAAAGCGTCATGCTTGCATTGCGTAATGTCGCAGGCAGACTTAATTTTGAGGTCTAAACAGATGTTCCGCCTCATCATTCGCTGAGCTGATTTCGTAGATAGCACTGATTGGCTCTTCCAATGTTTTGCGGGTAAGTAAACGCGCAGGCATTTCTTAGAGTGAATGAACAATAACTCGTGTTGAAACTTGATGATAAGCGAAATTACCGTGTGACTTTCCGGTTAAGGAAATATGCGATGGAGATTGAATCTAACTTGCGCGACAGCACCGCTATCTTACACCGAATCAACTCTATCGAAACAGCGTTAACTTTGCATTGTTTTGAACATAATTACCAGCGACGCAGTGCTGCATCAGTTAAATGCACTGGTATAGTGCAAACTCAGTCCTGCCTCAGAGCGAAGATCAGCGCTATGCTTATGTGCCAGGTCTTCAATCTGGCTTCACTTAGGTTCCAAGTAAACGAGCGTATCACATAATATTTCCGAAACGAGTGAAATGCTTATGTTGATCGGGGCTTATAAGGAGAATATGTCGCTTTATTTGTGATTTGTTTACTCGGGTATTTTGTGGATCCACCCTCTGTTCTGCTTATTCCGGAGAAGCGGAACATTTTCGCTAGATGTTCCGGTTAGAACTGGAGCAGATAAAGAACAAGATTTAATACACCTGTTATACGGGCAACTGAAAGGCCTTCAGAACGAACTCCTTAACGGATCGGCGAATCAGCTCTTGATCTCAACTCTGCGTGCGCCCCTGGGCCTGCGCTAGTTTGCTGATCCTTCAAGAACCTGTTACATTGAGCGAACACGACGGCGACATCAACACAACATGTTGATCAACAGTCGGGCAACATGTTGGCCTTTGGTTCTGTTGCCCAAAGGACCTGTTCACAATGCGGGAACATCAGCACAACATGGACGACAGCGACATTGTTGCCTCGGTGTGACAGCTTTCGGCAACAAAAACAGCAGCGACCTGTTGTTGGACAACGCGTGTTGCCCGGTTCGGTAGATGATCGAATTTTGTGCTGACAACACGACAACACAAACTGCTTCGATGAGCGTGAAGCCCACCATCAGTAATATATTTCCTTCAAAAAAGTTACCCAAATAAGGGCTGGCCAAATGCTATTTAACAATATCCAAAGCCTAGTGCGCCGCTGAGAATGTCACAACTACTGTCTGTCTTGAGCATTTAAAGAGTCAGTTAATATTTCAAGTGCTGAAAAGGATCAACTCACATGTTCCCGAAATTGTAAAAAAAAGCATGCGTACTTAGTCGTTGAAAATATGTTAAAATAATTCACAAAAGCCAGCGATTTCAAGATCAAAGCTCAAAAAAGACCGGTGCCGAAAATGATCGTTGATATTTGGAGCTTAAAAACGGCAGATGGAGACAGGTAAAATTGTTTTAAAACCCTGAACGTTTAGACGAATGAAGCGATCCTAAGGCAGACGGGAAAGGCAGATAGACACCATTGAAAAATATTTATTATATCGATCGTTGTGACGGCCATACCGTCAGTCGATCGTAAACGATTATAACTGAGCGCCAGCCGACACAAAACGCTTTGAGGTACAGTGACTATGACAGCGGTCGATAGCTTCTCTTACACTAGCAATCGAACTTTTCTTTAGACGTAGAACGGCTTCATCGCCTGGCGTAAACCGTGAAATTAGCAGTGATCTTGTCTTCCTCGATTAGGGACTAGCTGCTTTGTCAGCGAATGAGGCCCTTCGGACGCGCTGGAATTTTGTTGAGGACATTTCCAGCGACGCCGCACTGCATACGAAGGAAGGCAAACAAACAAGATGCTGGAATGTGTTGGCCACGCCGTCAGCTCGGTGTGACTGGGTGTTCTCGGACTGTCGGAGAACATATCGGCCAACACGGTTGTTAGGGGACAAAAACATGTTTCCGAAACAGTTGATGTTGTCTCAGTTTGACAAGGTCGCCGAAAATATGTTTCCCTTGTGTTGACGGTCTGAGGTTGTCCCACTGTTTCCTCCGTGTGACAGTGCCTTTAGAGGAGTTCGTGCTGAAGCCCTTTTCCGTTCCCATGAAACAGAAGCTATGTTACGGGTAATTAAAAATGTCTTAACAACGAACTCATAAAAAAAATGGCGAACTCATCGCATGCTGATGGGCACGAGCAGAGTCAAGATTGCGAGCTGACTCGCCGATCTTTGAAGGAGTTCGTTCTGAATACCTTTTACCTGTCTAAAACGAGTCATTTACAATCTAGGAACAAATACAGAAGTGTTGCCTTTCCCCCTTAGCACTCCTGCATTTGATTCAGGAAAGCTTGTTGTTTATGTGGTTTTATACTTGAATTTTTGATGCGAGTCATTTCTAATTTTCCTTCGTGTGAAGTATATACCCAGGTAGCACAATTATTTGGGCCAAGATGTGGTTTTTGTTTGGATATCTAGGGCCTTAAAAAGTCCAAAGAAGCCAAGAGAGTACCAACCTTGACCTAATTTGACCGAAGTCTGGGTGCCTTTGTCCTAATTCACCAAACAAGTGCCAAAGTTAGGCTTCACTGCTGGCAGTTTGATTGTGATCTGGAATTTTTGGGCCTAAACTACCGAACAAAGTCCAGAATTTAGGCCTCACTTCTGGTTGTTTGATTTTCATGTGGTGACCATGTGCCTCAATTGCCAAACGAGCACCGTATTTAGGCTTCACTGCTAGGTCTTCGGTTCATTCGTAGTTCGGCTCATTGACAATTATGTGACGAGCCGGAGAGAAGCCATGAAAATTCCAAAGAAAAGTACTCTGGCACGTATTAACGGTATGGGGCAAAACCGATTTCTCAAGCTTTGCCAAGTTAAGCCGTGGTCACACTGCTTATTTATCATACAAAGGACAGTCTGCATACAGATTCGAATGCGAGTCACCGCCAGATCCGTGCTTCGAAATCCCGCATCGCAATGAGCTTCGAGGAGGAAACTTGGTGTACCATGTTGTACCAGCAGTGTGACCCCAGCTTTAGGGGTTTCTCTGGCCTGCTACCTGGGTATACACCATTCCGAAAGTGACTTCTGGCAGCTACCACTGAATCTGTTACCGCGCGTGCTCGGAACCCCTCCCGAAACGAAGAGCCCGCACCTGACCAGTTGTGAATTTCGCACGCTGGAAAATGATCTGGTATTGATAAATTACCTAACGCAAATAAAGCGACGACGTCTTGACTCATCGCCCCGACGCTTCGTTGCGTCCATCGGCTGTAACCTTTCTGCTCTGTTTCAGCCTACGGCGAAACTCCTCCCTTGGTAACCGTTTCTTCCTCACCTGCTTCCGGCGTGCTGCAATGGACGGGGTCACTGAAGGCTCCCGCTCCCGCTCCTGTTCGTGCAGCCACGCGGACGCTGTAGTTGCTGTAGGGCTCCAGGCTGCTCAGCACGGCCGCCGAGGAGCCTGCATTCACGTCCCGCTCCGCCCAGCTGTTTTCTTCCTCGCCGGTGAAGCCCTCGTACTGTGCTGGAATATTTGGATGTGCTCGTTTAGTTAACGACCCCCTCAGTTAACGCCAGAGCCACTATTTTATTCTATATAGGGCGTAGCATTGTAAAATGTATTGAATCGTGTTGCCATTCATTTTTTTTTCGCTGTTCCAATATTTTAGTGATGTCACGTTGTGCCTCTCCCACCACGGCCCTGGTTGGAACACCTAGTGTCATTAAGTAAATAAATAATACCCCCTTTCCCATTAAATCCGGCCGAGTCGATCAAGCAGCATCGAAATTTCATCGTCATGGCGCTCGTCGTCGTTGTGCGTTTGATCATAGCCTCCTATATACTGACAAAGCCTGGCAGATCGCCACGAGAAGCGGCCGCCGAAATGGAAAAGGTTGAGCGGCAGACAACGGATGAGAGGAGAGCCACGTGACTGGCACCCTGCTTCGGCGAGACGCCGAAACACCCTTCTCCCGAGCGAACAAGCGTGTTCCGGGTCCTCGCCGCTGCAAAAGCTGTGCGCTGACGTCCAGGTTCCCCAAGAAATGGCTCTTTGATGCTCTGTGCTACCAGATCCTCGCACTCCAAATCTGCGACCGGGCACTCTATGGCTCTGTCGTCGAACTGCCAGGCTTTGTGAGTATAGAGGAGGCTATGGTTTGATACATCACCGGCTATACCAGCCACGCACGGTGAATGGTCCGTGATCCTGCGCTTCTCACTGTGCGTGATTGACTTAAGGCTGGTTCACATGCTGCGCTTCTCCTCCGAAATCAATGCGATTTCCAGTAAATGCGCGATTAAAATCGCAGTCGCACTGTCGCAGCGGCTCTGCGACTGGTTTCCACCAAGTTGGTATTGGTGATTGGATCCGAGTCCTCGCCGAGCGCTGACGCAGTATTCGCAGTCGATACGAGCTGAGCCATATAAACACATGGTTCATTCGTCACTAGAACCTGTTGGTACTGATTAAACATGGTTAAAATTGAGCACAAAAAGACAGGGACAGAGGGGAGAAACACGTAGACGACAGACAATTGCGCGCATGAGTGTTAGTGTGCGCTTGTTTGTCGTCTACGTGTTTCTCTCATCTGTCCCAGTCTTTTTGAGCGCAACTTTTAGGCATGTTTAACAAATGGTCCCTAATTAGAAACTTGCTGAGCGTCATCGAAAACACTGAAAATGAGTCAATATCAAAAAGACTTGGAGCACTAAATGTATCACTCCAGCAGCTGGAGCAAGGCTAAGGGTGCGATAACCAGGCCGCGCGGTTTTTACATTTCTTATCCGCAATTTCTGTTCCTAGGCTTATGCCTCTTGCACGAGTGGTAACTTTAGCGAACTATTGCGCTAGCCACGCGATCAAAGTATTTCTTAAAATGACTGATTTAGGGGTTTTCAATGACGCTCAGCGAGTTTCTAATAGGAATCATATGTTCATTACGCAAATTAAGAAATAAATTAACAAACGTTTTGTTAATTATTCGACTTATTGTGATGATTATTCCCTATATTCCGCCCCTTGACTATAACTCACCCGAACAAAAAAAATTGTTGAGGGGATGTTTATACAGCTGGAAGTTTGTCAGTCTCAACGGACGTCTGGCGTCTCAGCTGTAATTGATAAATTTAGTCAGTGCAGTACAACCGCTAATTTGGCGTCTTTAACGTGCACCACGCAGTTGCGATATACGGCCGCACGCCGGTACGATGCTCATCCAAATCGAAACGGCCAGGCGAGCTTTCGCTCCACGTGCTCCGAACTGGTGTGCGCAAACCGCACCGCAAAGGGACGAAGAAAACAAAATGCTGCTTTAAGGGCGTCATGCAGCTCTAAAGGACGACATTGGTCTAGTGCGTCGAATAATGACGACAGAGTGCGGATCACTTCTTCACCATGCTGTAGGGTGGGGAATCCCGTGCCGTAGCCTCCTTTATACTGAGAAAGCCTGGCAGAGCGCCACGAGACGCGGCCGCCAAAAGTGAAAAGGTAGAGTGGCAGACAAATGGCATGTAACACTAGTCCCGAGCGATGGAATGTCCGCTCGTGCTTCTCGCGTTCCTCGAGCTACCGCTTCTTTTCTAGTCAAGTTTGAAAACCATATTTCGGGTCCTCGCCGCAGCAAAAGCTGTGCGCTGACTACAGGCTCCCCGAGAAATGCTCTGTGCTACCAGATCCTCGCGCTCCAAACCTGCGACGGGGCACTCTATGGCTCCGTCATCGAACTGCCAGGCTTTGTGAGTATAGAGAAGGCTATGGCTGTGCCTACGTCGCCAACATGTCTTTGTGAATGCCTGCCGGAGGTAGACCCTTCCGAGACAAATATTCTATCACCGAACGCCTCTTCACTTCCTTCATTTTAGCTCGACTGTGCCGATTGCCACCTGTTGGTGGCTGGCACAGGAAGACGGTATTGTGTGCGTGCGCTATTCTTGGTGTCGCGAAGCTCAAAAAGTGTCAATATGGTACAACCAAGTTTTGTGCTTGTGCTCGCATTTCTTCTGTGTCAGGCAGAGTACTTTGGGACGCCCCTCGTACACAAGTATATAGAATAACGGTGAGAAGGTAACGGTCAATACTAGAAGCCGAACGAGGTTAAATAACACGAAATGCGAAATACCGAAGATAAATAGACACTCTTTTCACAACTCATCGCACCAACAAGCACAACAACAATAAAAAAAATGAAAAAGTATAAAAAGAAAGAGCAGCTCCTCACAATATTGTTTAAACAATATCGGATCTAAAAAGAGTAACAACGTTTTTAGGGACAACTGCAAAAGAATGTTTTAAAAAGAAAACAAGTTTCGCAAATTGCTTAAATTCTCTCTTGTATGTTATGCGGAGTTCTGTTTTTGCAGAGGCCATCTCCAATAATGAACGCCTGATGAAGTCTGCACTCCTTCCGCGACGTCATAAAAGTAATGACTGGCGTAGGGACGCCATTTATATCTGGAACTTGAGGGGTGAAGCCCGCCCTAAAGTTCTTTTTGCACTCTAAAAATGCCTGCGGATTTACTGTCCGGCAGAGCAGACGGACGATGGAACCCAATATCGGCTTAATTTGGAAATATGATATTCCCAAGAGGATTTGACTTGTGAATTGTCTTTTGTATTGTCTCTGCGCACGTATCGCATTAATTGAGACAACACACTCTCAATTAAGGGAGACAACACACGTTCGGGCAGCAGACACGCTCTTAAAAGCCAGAAGTTAGAGCACATAATCGTCTCTGCGTACCGCGGCGGCACAAGCTGCCACCCGATTAAAAGGGTTCAGACGTACGGATCCATCCATTGATTCATCCGTACCCACCGAACGTAGTTTAGGCGCCCGCCGCTTGATGGCGTCTCTATGCGGAAAAGTGGTTAGGTGGCGCAGGCCGCCGCCCGATTAAAACGGTTCAACCGTATGCACCCTTCCACTGATTCATCCGTACCCACCCACTGCCGGCTGGATACGCGCTCGCTGTCTTACGGTCCGTCCAGTGAGGCATGATAACACCCATGTTTACGAAGCGACACTGGCACATAGTAGGCACTAAGCTTTAGTGGGCGCCCGGGATAACCTGGCCACGCGATAACGCAGCGCATGCGCACTGTCGGCCAATCTCCGATGGAGGTGTCCGTCATTAAATTACAGACCACTCTCCATGGTTTGAGTGGCACCCTCTCTACAATGTAGGCTCTCTACGAACAATAGGCGACAGAGCCGACGCCGCCGGCGTGGCCCTTTGCAACAACTCCGCTTAAAGCAAACTGGAGGAGCCGACAAAGAAAATGCGAACACGTAAATCGTTAGGAGACTATCGCGGAGCCTGCTATGCCCTATTCCATACTTTGTGTTGGAAATGTGACACGCGAGTAAGCTTCTGCCAGATGTTCGGTGACTGGCGGTGAACGTTAATTCTGATCATGAACTCTGAGGATCACTAGAAAAATCACCAGCGCTGGTCAATAGCGCTGGTCACTAGCGCTGGTCACTACCGCTGACCTGAATGTTGACTCTCCCCCAGATAATGCCACTGCACAAAAATTGCAGGATATGAGCATTCTATTGTTTATTCATTTAATTGCCTATAAAACAATAACCTGCTAAATCCTTCACTAAGAAAATAGAGGACCTTACCCATACACCATAGATGGGTACTTGTTGAAAATAAGGTTCTTTCTTGGTATTTTCTTTTTTTACTTGGTGCTTAAGGATTCATTGCTGGGCAGCTGGTGGAAAGACACGCCCGAAGTCTTCCTCGATGTTGACGTGCGATTCGGGACACAACAATACACCATTGGGCTACGAGAAACAGACCCCTTTGAGCAGCAGGGTAGAACAGCCAAAATAGTTGGGTGCTAGCGCCCCATGCAGAAAGATGCACTTAGTTTCTCTTTGTTGACGGAAAAGGCCGTATGAAAAAGAAGAGCGCGAATCCAGTCCGGCCGTGACCCACCGAGCGTAGCTCGGGCATCCGTCGCTTGAGGGCGTCTCCATGCGAAAAAGTGCTCTATAGGTGGCGCGAATCCCCGCCCGATAAAAAGGGTTCAACCACATGCATCCATTCGTCATCCGGTGGCTCATCTTCATTCCCCTCATAATGAGAAATAGTAGTAACGCTCCGCGAGGAGCCGTAGATAATTAATGCGGTTCTTGAGATAAGAACTAGCATAGTCACAGACCGGCTTGCCATCTTGCTGCTTTTTGTGGTTTGAGAGCAGGCGGTACCGCGTGCGGTATGTTAATTTGCACTTGTGGGCCAAAAAGCACGAATATAAATTCCCGCCAGCTTACCACGTTGTGTACGTATCTGTCGGTAGATGACCCTGTATCCCTTGTGGACGCCGTCCAGGTTCTTTTCGAGCAGCTTGGTCCAGCTCACGCGAACGGTGGTCGGGGAACTGGAGCTGCACTGAACTCCCGGAGGAGCCACCTGTGGTACTGAAAATCCACGTGACAAACGTCTTCAGTTATGAAAAAAAAATATTTATATATATCTATGTAGCTTTCTGCCACCAAAAGGCACAGCAATTTATCACGTTTCACCTTACTAAGCAGGAAGCTCCCCATAGACACCCGATTTTCAACCGAGATTTTTCTTTGTTTTCGCTTTCTTTATTATTTTGTTTGCAAGAGGAGACACTACCGTCTTCGCCTTTCTTCTAAAGAAGCGCCGCCATCTACTAAACCTCAGAACACGAGCAGAGCTAGCTGTCCTCCTCTACTACTCGACAAAGCCTGACAGATCGCCACGAGACGCGGCCGCCGAAAGTGAAAGGGTAGAGCGGCAGACAACGGATGAGAGGAGAGCCATGTAACGGTCGCCCCGCTGCGGCGAGACGCCGAAACAAACTTCTCCCGAGCGATGGAATGTCCGCTCGAGTTCCTGCGTTCCTCGCGCTACCGCTTCTTTCTCGTCGGGTTTGAAAAGCATGTTCCGGGTACTCGCCGCTGCAAAAGCTGTGCGTTGAATACCAGGTTCCCCGAGAAATGCTCTCGCTACCAAATCCTCGCGCTGCGAATTTGCGACCGGGCACTGTATTGCTCCGTCGTTGAACTGCCAGGCTTTGTGAGTATAGAGGAGGCTATGGCAGGACAGATCACGGGGATTCACGGATCGCGGTCAGGGAATGAGAAGACTAAAATGAAGTCGCTCGTTTGATTTACCTCCCAGCGTCCAATATGCAGATTGCATTGGCGATATATACGGTGATCTGGGCTGCTTGACGGCGTGACGTCGCTTTAGACCGCGACTTGACACCTCACCTTTCGCAATTTTCACAACCTCTAGGGGCCGCGCTGGCGCATATAAAAATGGCTGCCATCTGGATGATCGTTCTAGAACCATGGTACGAGGCTGGGTCGGCGACACGTATTTCTAGTTTTGCCATATACAAGCAGTATTAGAGCCATACATCATTTCTTCACGTCAGGAAGGTGTCAGCAAGCACTTTTATTATAAAGCCTATCGTTCAGAAACTAGGCAGTACGATTCTCACGCCGCGGTACCATCGCTGAAAATTGCGAATACTATGGACGCTCTCGCACTATGTGCGAGTGTAGCAGAAGCTACGAGAGCGAGCTCTGGACATTCACCATCCCCACTAAGCAAATACGCTCGTGCAGTGTAAGTTTCTCTCAGGGCAACACGCTCATGCTTGTAGGTTCAGCTTCGCTGGCACCAACGTTACTATTTCACCTCATTCGGTGGGAGCTGATACCACGAGGGCGCCACAGTATTTGGTGCCCCAGTAGACTTCGGTTGTGTATATATTTGTTCTTCAGCAACACACAGCGATCGGGTAAGAAGATTTTCCTTCGGAGAAGTACCTGTAATACGTTTGTAGGAACCTGCGCGCTTTATAAAACGCAGTACGAATAACAAAATAATGTCAGACGAAAGGTAAACCAGAGGAAACCGGAAACGCAAGGGTCCGCTTATAGCGGGCGGCAGCGAGTTCGTTTGCAAACAAACATCGGTGAATACTGGCGTGAACTATTTTGTGCTACATTTTCAAGGCTATAGCTTCCACAATGCAGCAGCCCCGCACTGCTGCAGAAGCACGCAACTTCCTCTTGCGTCTCATTCGGATACGCTTGCGTATCTAGCTTTGACTTAGTTGGAACACTGCGAAACTAAGCTAGCCTTGACAAGGTAACAAAGAATAGTTGACGTCAAGTATTCGCGGTGAGAAGCTCGCTAGGGGCGCTTCTGTTTTCCTCAATATGGGTAGTGCACGTGCTACCCATGCGGTTACGTTTTAATTTTCATAGTGCATAGAAGCCTGGCATTGCACGTGCTTGCACCAACAGAGGAAGTCGAAATATCCTCATTCTGGGTTGTGAAAAATTCCACCCAGGCGGCGATACCCAAACTTTCTCGCCTGAGCTTAGTTACGAAACTAAGCTACGTCTTTTATGTGTCGTTTTCTTCTACAATCCAGTTAGATAGCGACGATTTTGTCGAGTTGTTATGTCAAGGGTCTGCGTAAGCACAAACGAAAGTGCCGTATATTATATATATATATAATATAATATATATATATATATATATATATATATATATATATATATATATATATATATATATATATATATACGGCCTTTCCGTTTTTAAGGCTTAAAACCCTTAACATAAGTAGCCCGACGGAAATCGTCGTTTATTTCTCCTAATTGTAGATGGGAGAAAAAAACGACACAAAAAACGTACTTTTGGTTGTAAACGGCTTTTCTTTTTGACAAACAAGGAAAAGCATTTAAATAATATTTTTTTCCAACATTTTTGTAGCGATGTAGTAGCTACTGCTCGTTCCCTCTTTTCTTTGGCGAAGCAATAACACAAATAAAATGCAAGAAAAAAAAGAAGAAAAAACGATCACCACAGTGAGTTTGTGCTCTTTAACACTCTGTCATTCTGTGGCCACCCTCGCCCTTTCGGAGACGGTCTGCTTTGATTTGCACGGTCAGGGCTCGCCAATAACTCGCTCGAGGGAGGCGTGGTGTTTTCAAAGTTTCGCTCCGACTTATACACGTTACTAAAACAAAGTAAGAAATTTCATCGATAATTATCAGTGACTAAATGGTAACTAATTACAGTTGCAATTATTCTTCCGCATACATGTGAGTGGCCGTCACATGAAGTAATCCTATTACTTTCGCGGCGTTGCTTGCTGTCTAGGGTAAGACACGAAGCAAAAGTGTTATGGAAGCGTTTATTGTTGCCCTCACTCACGCCTTTGTGACCCCGACCACGTGAATCGTACTGGCGCCAGCCATGCGATCACGCGACCCATAATGGCGTCTCGCTAAATGTTCGGTTCCGTCGGCAACGGTGCGGCGACGGCAACATGAAGCAAAGCCCAACTTTCTCCGTTAGAATGTGCAGTCTGAACCAGAAATGATTTGTCGCGAGAACGCTGCTTGCTGCAGGGACAGTGAGCGTGCGTTTTGGTTTGCTCACTGTTCTTGCGAGGACAGTGTAGGTACGTTTACTACCCGACGTTACGTCGACGGGCGCGGCGTAGCGCAGCGCGCACAGATTCTGATTGGTCGCAGATATCGAGTTCCTGGTTGCCGGCCAATGAAAGGCGCGCGTCTCGCGCTGCGCTGCGTTCACTGCATGCGCTCAACGTCGGAGTATAAAGCCAGCGTACAGCATGTAGTTGGATGCAGTTGGTGGTACATTGTGATTGGTGGAACAGCGCAAAGACGAACATGGCGGCATGTATACTGCTCACGCATGCCGTCATCACTGAAACTGCTACACTTTCTTAGATAGATAAACGAGACAGTTTTTCAAGAAAGTGTGGCAGGTTTATACAGGTGCAGTGGGCGGGTGGTGCCGTATGTTATTGGTTTGATCTGTTTGTTCTCGCCCTTTCCGCCTTTCTGTGTTTATTTCTATTTACAGAGCAATAAACTTTCAGTTGTAAGTCAGCGCCCTGTCTGTGTGTTTCTCCGACCTCGTCCTACGTCTTTTTTGCGCTGTTCCCACCAATCACAGTCATAAACAGCCCTTTAACTAAATAATTTCTTTCACCTCGTCACTCGCTGGCGTGGTCTGGAATGCATTCGAAGCGCGACACCTTCGAGAATGTTTGACCGGCGAGCTGCGGTCAACATGGGCACTGCTTAGCAACTATACTCACCATACTCTTTTTCACATCAAGGCCGACCGCAGCCAAGGCAAGAATCTCACAGAGCCAAAAGCATCGCCAAAAGTGCATCGTCACGGCGCTCGTCGCTTTTCTACGTTTGCTATCAACAACAAAACCAACAAAATAAAAAAAAAAAAGAAAGAAAATCGGGATGGGGGCGTGTTTACTCAACATTGTAAGAATATGCCTCTCCAAAGTGCGATACGTCGATTTGCTATCACTAATTGGAATAGTAATACTATTGGTAACAACAGTACTATCATGCTACTATTTATTTATTTATTTATTTATTTATTTCAATACCTTCAGAGCCACAGGGCATTACAGAAGGGAGTGGGGCAAAAACAAAAGTACAAACAATAGAATTCAACACATATTAGTTAACATAATAGTTTCCAATGGCAGACTTGAATGCAGGAGCGCCCCGTGATTCATGGCGATGGCGGTGGGTAGGTGGTTCCAGTCAGCAGTAGTTCTTGGGATAAAATAACTGCAAAAGAGTCATCGTGCGACTGAAAGGAACGTTGACTCTTGGCTGGTGATGATCATTTAGATGGGATACTATAGGCCGACGGTTCAGAAAAAAAGCTCTCTTCACTCTAGATGCTGGTTGTGATGATACATTTTGTGAAATAAGGACAAACGAGATAATTCTCTACGCCAATGAAAGATTCGGGAAGATGTAAAGTTAGTTCCATGGAAGATACACTAAGAAAACGTGAGAAATTAGACAAAATAAAACGTGCGCCACGATTTCCAGCACGGATTCGATTTGATTAATTAGAAATTCATGGCAGCTCCGGTCCCACGCCGGAACTCGCATACTCAAGCTTGGGTCTCAACGAGGGTCTTGCAACAGTAGTAGTTTTTAATGATGAAGAGCCCCTTGAGAAGTTGCGGCGTAAATAACCTAGCATGCGATTAGCGTTGTTAGCAATAAAATTAATGCGAGTTTGCCAGGAGAGGCCAGATGACTGATATGGATACCCGGAGCGCGGCCGATGTCACCTGTTCAAGAACAGAACCAATGTTATATTGATGCAGCAAAAGCACGCAGCTTTCCGTGAAATTCCCTATTATTTGCATTTATTGGCATTAGGGCGCATTTTCCAGACGTCACACCAGTTAGTAACGTGGAATTAAGGTCCAGTCTGAAGAAAAGACGTATCAATGTCAGAATGGATTGCTATCGATAAATGACACAATCGTCAGCAAACAGCCTTGCTTTTCGCCTTTGATTAATATTACGAGTATAATTACCTATTACTCTCACTGAGAGTATTATTAGAGTTACTTTTTTACATTACTATTATTATCACTATTGTTCTTATGATCCCTGTTACCGCAATATTCGATGTAGCGCATATAATGTCCAACAAATCGGCGCAGTTGTATCAAAATATATTATTGACCGACGCAAGTCCCCTAACGCCGCGTTGGTCGTTATATTAAAGCTCTTTAAGGCGTGGCTTTGCTACCGTCGCTCTTTAATTGTTAAGTACGATTAATCGGATGAAGGAGAGTACCCCTACATTTTCACTACTTGCCTGCATGTTCCTTGGTTCATGCTTCACTTATCCTGCATAATCACGAAAGCGTGGCGTTTCCCTGTGCTCTAGTACTTCAGAGAGAGAGTGGACCGCCGCTCACCGTCTTGAGCCGTGCGCACCACGGCTTCGTCGCGGAGCGCGCGCCAGCGCCGATGGCGCTGTACGCCTGAACGAGCACGCTGGGTAGCGCGGCGTGCTTCTTGAGGTTGTTGGACGTTTGCGCACTCCCCGGGGGCTTCCGGGTCGGCGTCGCCTCGCCTCCACCGTCTTGTACAGGTGCAGCTCGCCTCGAGTTGTGCGGCGCAGCCCACGTAGTAGCCCCTTGATGCGGCCGTGACGGAGCTCCGGCAGCGGGGGCTGCGCACGCCGTGCATCATGGCGCCAGCGGAGTGAAGCCATGCGCACCGGCTCCATTAGGGCGATTATGGACTTTTTAATACGTGTGTTGCCTCTCGGGAAATCCAGGCATAGCAGTTTTACAAAAATTTTGAACCACATCTTTTATATACGAGGGTCGCTCAGGGTTGAACGGAACTTACACGCGTAAGAAATCGCGAAAGAAGCCCAGCATCGCACAATGAAACATGCAGACGACGTTAAAGTAATCCTTCTTGGATATCCAGCGCCCGGAACGGCGTATTCAACACAGGCCGCAAAGCGCAACAGGACAACGGACAGGAAGGAATATACAGACACAGCGCTTTTCCGTCCGTTGTCCTGTTGCGCTTTTTAACTAGTCATGAATCACCAACTCGCCCAACACTCCACCCTCGTCAGTATTCAACTCTGCGCGGCAGTTGCAGCTATGATGGCGGCAAGCTGTGGATCAGCGGTCGATAATCAAAATTCCAATAAACGAGAAAGTTAACCCAGATGATATTTTTGGGAAGACGGCAGGTACAGTACTGGAAACAAACGACCTACGGACAAAGGGAACCCAAATGATGTCAACATTTTCGCCATCGATGACAACCGGCGAAATATGACTCGCACATACACGTTCGTCCAGCTGCAGTCACACAGCCCGGTTTTCTTCTACGCCAAATATGACTATAAAGGCAAAACTCTGCATATATACCTTCGTTTTTTGTTTCTTTCCTTACGGGCGTTTTAAACAGGGTTTTGAAACTACGGTGACTAGAGCGCAGCTCTTATGGCACGTTTACCCGCTGCAAATCCGCCAGCGAATCCGCTCAGCTTTTGCCGCTGGGGCGAAACGCTGGGCGGAAAACGCGGCGGAGAGCCGTTTGGTCAGGACCTATTTCCGCCGCCGAACATGCGTTTCGCTGGATGACATTCTTGCGCGCGGACGCTGCCTACGTCACGACTTCCGGGAGCAGCAGCGCCGGGAGAGACGGCCGGTGGGAACTCGCGCCTTCTCGTCTGTTTGACGGGATGTTACGGGAATAGCTGCCGCAGCCGGCGCCGCCGCCGCCACTCGAGGGAAATAGATGTAAACGCAACCCGCTCGTCGCCGCCGCCACCGGGAGCGGATCGCTCCGCGGCAGCGGATGCCTTCTCAGGTGTAAACGTACCATTAGGCGCCCGTTTCCGGCTACATGCGGCGTCGGCGTCGGCGTAACCGCCCCAGGTCACGTGACCCCCAGGTCACGTGACTTCCGGTCACATGATCCCCACGTCATGTAACCCCAGGTCACGTAACCCCTGGTCACGTGACCCCAGGGTATCCCAGGGTCATGTGACCCCCAGGTCACGTGGACCCAGGTCACGTGACCTCCCCTACGTCACGTGATCCTCCCCGAAGGTCACGTGGACCCCCTGGAGGTCACGTGACCCCTCTTCAGTCATGACCCCACGCCCCCAATACCCTTCCCTCCTCCTCAAGAGCTGCGCCTAATTTGGCATTACAGGAGTTGTAAACGGCTTGCTTTTTATATTTATTTCTTAAACGTCGGTCAAGGTCTCAAACAAAAGATAGTGAAACCAGCTTTGTAATAAATACATTGTGGCATCAAGTCTACAGTTAGGAACTGGCTTATGGTAACAACAAAATATTTATATAAAAAATATACTGCGAAGCATTTTGTAGGTTTTACATATTCTCTTATCCAATTGATCTATGTTTTCACAGTTACATATAATATTATCTAGTTTCAATATATAAACAAAGGCGATTGTGATAAAGACGAAATCACCATGCTCGGTGCATGTCTCGGTTCTGAGCAAGGGCACTGATATCAGTGTTCTTTCTCTATGGTTTTGTTTTTTGTTTTCTGTTTTTTATTTATTTTCTGTTCAGTGAGAACCATAATTTATGCTGTGACAGCTCGAGAAGAGCAGGGTATTGCTAATTATCATCCACGCTTCTTGCTTCGTGATTGGTTCTTCGTCATTCTTATCGCCTAATGCCGCAATCTCATTGGCTGCGAAGTAATATAATATGATTATTGGGGCTTGCCACACCTCGCGTTTCTTAAACCTGTCGGTTTAACCTATTGTTCAAGACACGCTTCCAGTTTGATAAACTTGATGGTTTAGGGCAACGTTATTAAAACACTCAGTTGGGAAACTCACCCTTCAAACCTGGGCCCCTAGTCGTCCACCGAGACCGAGCTAAATACGATAACAGCGCCACGCTTTAGCGACGAGTTGAAACATGAAGGTTGCTTTATATGGCTAATGTTGCCAGAGTACTAAAACTCCCATGCTCGAGGTGCCAAGATGGCGGCTCAACCTTTTTCTTTACTGTGGTTACCATCAGCTTTTAGAAAGCATGTTTTTTCGTAAAAACAAACGGAAAAAGCTCTTTTTAAAGTAACTTTTTATTGTATAGTAGCACAAAATGACAGGCGCGTGATGTTTTCTAAAATCTTTAGCTTACACCGGTTTTTGTGGCACGAATTAATATTGTTTTCATACAGCCATGTCCCACCGGTGATTTCAGGTAGAGCGCCCTGACCTGGGCGCGTCCGTACACTTCGGTAGTAATTCGCGGCGCGTTCGCTTGGTAGTCGAAGATTGGCGTCTCTGAAAACCCTTCCACCGTATATGCTTCGCCGCCAAAATGGCCGACTAAAGCCAAGATAGAATACCGTCGACGCTATCGTAGCGATACCCTGAACCAATACAAGCAGCCGTGCAGTTCCCCGGGTGACCGCTGCAGGAGAGATGGCGGCGTTGCGATCGCCATTTGTTTGGTTCTCGAAGTACGGATCGGTGCCACCTTTTCAGAGCAGGCTCTATGGTTTCCCAACTGGAGTTGTTCTAATAACGTTGGTTAAGGACCTAAAAGGCGATCTTTGGTTTCGTCATTTGCTAGGCTGGCTGTCTTTATTGATTATAATAATTAGCTTTCAAACACTCAGTAGGAAGAGGGACGCCAGGACACACCTTTAGGGCGTACAAACTCAAAGATAAGAAAACACTAACTTCAGATGTGAAACATCTGTGCATCAAGATAAATGCTTATCGAGGCTCATATGCGTAGTGGAACATAAGAAGCAAGACACGAAACAGGAGTTTCATTATGGCTACAGTCTCCAACTTTAGAAAAGTCTGAGATAACGATTCGTTTAATCACCTTGCTTTACGGCGCAACTACTCTGCTAAAGCATAAACAACAATAGCTTCTATATATACATATTACATATATATTTTTTTTGGGGGGGGGGGAGAGGGTTTATACGTTCAGACAGAGTCTTGATAGAATGACAGAAGAAATGATCTGCTTACTTCCAAGTAACTTTTTATAGATTGAGGTCCCAAGGTTTGACGGAAACTTCAGTCGGAGGGCAATGCTAAGGACTATTAAAGAAAACAAAAGAATAAAATTAATAAAACATAGTACGACAATTTTGTTAAACGTGAATGCAATGTGATATAGTGTGTTAAAATATTTCTTTATTTAGTAAAAAAAAAAACTGTTTTAGTCTTTTTTTCCAACTTACTCAAAAAAGCAGGCTTCGATGTCTTTAATATTTTGATGTCGGAAAATTTTGAATCTCGGATTTCGTCAAATAAGTGGACAGGCAAATGAAGACTCTCCTCTTTTTTGGGGATCCGATGTCCTATTGTTGGACGTGCGCCGACAGCGATGGCATTTTTTCTTTCCCAAATCCTCGTGTCAGCAGCTGTGTCACATTTCCATTTCAGAAAAAAAGAATATTGCGAGTGCAATATGCCCGATGAGGAATCCCTTTGTATTGAGATCCCACCAAAACTCATTCAAAAGGGCTGTCAAATCGTATTTTGATGCACTGATATGTTTTGAGCCTGCAGGTTCTTGTAGACAGTGCTTCTAAGTCATCATATTCGGAAGCCATTAGACGGGATAATCAATACCTAAGGCTTAGTATCTTTTACTTTATTTCCTCTCCGAAACCATATAAATAAATAAATAGATTTTTTTCCCTAGAGCCATAAATGAATGGAATATGCTACTGAATGCCACTGCATCACCGGCGTCACTGAGTTCATTTATTGAAAATATTGAAAAGATTGTAACATGTGCCACTCATTCAATTCAGCATATTTAACTGCTCTTAGTACTATATTAACTTCTCGTTACGTTTTCCCTTTCTTTTCGCGTAAACTCGTTTTTGTTTGTTTTTACGAGCAATTTGTTTGTTTGCACCACGACCTGTACGTGCTTCATTATGCATTTTTTCTTCCGCACTGTAGCTATCCCTAAAAAGGCTGATAGTATTAATAAATAAGAAATAAAATGAAATGAATAGTGTCTATGTGCGCTTTCACATTTTTAAATCTGGTACTTTGTCCGCACGGCGTAGGTAAAATTTCTTCGCCGTTGCACGGACTTGGTGAAAAGCAAAGATCCATATACGAACGACCTAAGTTATTTTGAGAGAGTTATGCGTGACTGTGTCGTCGCGGAAATGCATTTCAGTGTTTTACTCTGTCGTCGCGTCATTGCAAATGGAAAGCCATCGCGTAGTTGGGACATTGATTTTTCATTGAGGCTCGTACCCACGTCAGTCTTCTTTTTTGTCTTAAAGCACAAACCGGCGCACAAGCCTCATCCACACGGTGCGATTTTGCTTGGTGAGTCGGCAACTGCGACGTCGTACTTAGCAACTTGGCCACAGCGCTTTTTGTTTTGCCCGCACAAATGACGTCACACGACCGCGGAATGTCAATATCCCGCCATGTGAATGAGGAGTTAGAGTGCATGGCGATGACGCCTGCATAATAGTTACTTGTTAGGCTGGTCTGGGCATCAGGAGAATGCAGGGATTGAGGTTCCACGCGCTCACGCGCACGCCTTCCCCGTATAAAAGATTCGAAGTAAATAACCAAAAGAAAGCGTTGACGAACGCGCGTGC
>JAZHYW010055679.1:0-16394 GCA_037355805.1 Ixodes ricinus | reverse complement strand
ACTGGGAAACCGCTGGATAATCGTCGCCAGATTATCTCACACGGTACGCCGAGACGAAAGCCCTTCCATCGGGAACAGCGGTTGAAGTCACCAAGTTTTTCGTCGAGTCCATTCTCCTTCGACACGGCGCACCTGAAGTGTTGATCACGGATCGCGGGTCATGTTTGATGGCACAGCTGACTCAAGAAGTTCTTCGGCTCAGTCACACTAGCCATCGACGAACCACCGCCTATCATCCACAAACCAACGGGCTAACGGAGCGTCTCAACAAGACGATCGCCGACATGATCTCTATGTACGTCGACGTAGAGCACAAGACGTGGGACGAGGTGTTTGCCGTACGCCACGTTTGCGTACAACACAGCGGTTCAAGAAACCACGAGAATGACACCATTCCAACTGGTACACGGCCGGACGGTTACCACGATGCTCGACGCCATGCTGCCTCACGTGCCGGCCGATGATGGGAACGATGACGCTCAACTGATCTCGCAACCGGCGGAAGAAGCTCGCCAGCTGGCAAGAATCAAGATTCATGAACAACAGCGAGTCGACGCACACCGGTATAACCTTCGTCGCAGGGGCGTCCACTTCCAGCCCGGAGACAGGGTGCGGGTGTGGACGCCCATCCGTCGCCGCGGCCTCAATGAGAAACTGCTGAAACGGTTCTTTAGACCATACAAGGTACTTCGTCGCCTCGGCGAGCTGAACTACGAGGTGATGCCCGACGGAACAGGAACTCGTCACGCCGCCCACCACGGCCTGAGGTCGTCCACGTCGTGCGCCTAAAGCCGTACTACGCTCGATAGGACTGTGGACCTTATGTGCTCCAAAAGTACTCTTTAGTTTAGCGTTCTTTTCTTACTTTTGTTTTGTGTTGCATCGGGGCGATGCACTTTTTAAAAGGGGAGTAATGCCGCGCGCGCAGCAGGCCAAGTAGGCAGCGCGCGCGTGGCCCAACGGTTATCGTACCTGCCTCCCACGCGAAAAGCAAAGGTTTGATTCCTGTTAGCGACGTATCTTTTGTTTATCCGTGCATTTCAGTGTTCTGGCAAATTTGAGAATCCTGGTGCTTGTTCGAGGTGCGAATGTTCTACGCGTCGAACTATCCGCGCCGATTATTCCAGAAGCTCACGCGTGTACATAAGGGGCTTCGCGAGTGACCCGGGATCAGTTTCGCCTCAGCGTTCGATCTTGCTGCTTCGCCGCCTTCGATGCCCGCGACGCTCTGCTGTTATCTTTTTCCTTTTTATTTTTGGGCACAAGTTCGCCCCATTAAACGTTTAGTTTCTTCAGTTATTATCGCCTCATCACTTGTCATTCGTGACAATATGCAAAGAGCATGAAATGTGCTGCGCTTGCGGAGAATAACATTGAATAAAAAAGGAACAGTAAAGCAAGGAATCAATAAGATTAGTACAAAGATTGACTTTCTGGTTAGGTGATTTAATTTTTTAAACATGTCGAATAAACAACATGCTGTTTGAAAAGGTTTTTTATGCATCAACTCAGCCTTTCAAATTAACTTTACACTGAATACATCGTTTTCTTTGTCGCCTACACCTTCGAACGTTATGACAAATATTGTTTTAGATCCGCACACATCCTTTCTAAGCAATTGATTCTTAGTACATACTATATACTCCCTTTTTCATTTGGGCATGGCTTATTACCTGTGTTAAATACAGGTCTAAGATGTCAGTTTCTTTAAAAAATGTTTTTGAATAAGTATTTTAAGAAAATCAAATACGCTCGTTATATTTTTATTAAAATACTTTTCTAAAAGGTGTAATTGAATTTGTAATTTAATACATATCTGTCGAAGTATCTTTATTTGTATTTAAAAAAACATTTTGGAAGTATTTTGCTTACCTCTGACGTTACCTAACCTCAAGTTATATACTATACAACAAGTGTAGGAAATTGACGTCACGTGACCTATACTTCGATTCAGTTTTCCTAAGCGATATTTAGCGGGAAAATTCGCGTCTTGAGACATAAGCACCAATTCAGTTTCCCCCCGCTAGCGGGGAAGTCGACGTCAGGTGACCTATAAGACAATTTAGTTTCTGCGCTAAATTAGCGGGGAAATATACACCACCTGACACCAATCCTTCTCCCCATCCCTCTTCTCCCCCCCCCTTTCTTTCTTTCCCCACCCTCCTTCCCCACTCCCTCTCCACCTACCTCCCATTCCCTACCTCGCGTTCCCTCCCTCACCCTCTATTTCCCTGTCTCTCGCTCATCTTACCTTACTCTGGCGCCCTTTTCCCCACCCTTCCTTCCCTCCCTCCCCCTTCCTTGGTCATGCGAGGCACCAATTTAGCTTCTCCGTTCCTCTCTCTCCCTTCCCTCTCCCTCCTCCCAAACGCTCTCCCCACCGTCCTACAGTGCCCTCTTACTCACCGCAGTTGCCTCCCCCCCTCCCTGGTCACACGTGACACACACATTCAGTTCTCCCAAAATTAATTTTAAGAAATATATTCTTTTCTACCCGAACGACTGTTTAATGTTTACCCAACAACTGAAACAATCGCTCCCAAACACTGCATTTACTGCATTATAGGACTTTGAAATTAATTAAAGGTCCCTGAAAATAGAAATATCGGAGTGTAACAACTCTAGATTTATTTTGTTTGACCTTAATATTGCTATTTTATTTTATTGTGTATGGTCGGTGCCAGTCTCAAGTTGTAGTAGATGACACGCTCCCCACGCGAGCTTTCTGCCTTCGATGACGCTGCGGCGCATGCGCCGTCAAAGCACGACGGAGGGCAAGAAGCGCATTCTAAAGGCGGAGTTTATGCTGGGTTTCTAGGCTGTCACCCGCTATGGTCCAGGGGCGGATCCAGAACTCCGTTTTTTTTTTGGGGGGGGGGGGGCGGAAAATTTGTAATGATAATATTCTCCCATTCTTTCGTGTGCACCCATGTCCATGTTTACCCATGTCAAATTGCCCTCCGAGAAGGGGGAGGGGGAGAGGTGGACGTTGTTGGGGGGGGGGCGGCTGCCCCCGTCGCCCCCCCCCCCCCCTTGGATCCGCCACTGCTATGGTCTCGTAAGTACGCCTGTCTCGAAAAATGTTGAGTCCATCAACGCAGCTATCACAATATAAATTAGACTAAACAAAAAAACGCAGGTACCTCAATACAGAGCCGTTTATACTGAGAGAGTTTGGCCAATGGACGGAGCTTGTTGCCCGCTAGAACCAGCGGATTTCGCGATAACACAAAATGGCGTTACTTCTTTGTCTTGTTTATTTCTGAGAAATCGCATAGAGCTCGTGCGAGTCAGAGCCACAAAATGGCGGACGGAAGTAGTCATCCCCTGGTTGACAAACTACGTTGCTTAATAGGCCAAACTCCGTCAGTATAAACAGCTCTGGCTCAATCCCCCAGACAAATGCGGTAGCTTGCGGATGCATTGAAGTTATGGTGTCACTCACTGGGATTTTAACCTCAACAGTCTAAACTTCAGTTACTTAAAAACGACCAAACAATATAAGTAGCATTAGTCATCTTCACTAAAACGTCGTTATTCGGCAATTGATCGGACAAAACAAAATGAACATACTTTTGGACCGATTAAAATTAGTTCTTTTTTTGTGTCTCTTTTATCCAGGTGCGAGTAATACAAGTCATTAAACAACGTTTTTGAGCGTTCTTTTACGCAAATATAATTTATGCCCTTATTATTTTGATTTACATATTTTTTCAGTATAAATTTTTCTTCTGTATTTTTCGACTGAAACCTGCCAACGAGGAAAGAGAATAAATACTAATTTAAATGAGCAAACTTAACGCAGAAAAAAATTGATGTTGCAACACCTTACATATTGACACGTATCTTCCTTGTTTTCAGCAAGACAACCAAATTAGCGCAGATATGCAAAAATTCCAAGAGAGCAACCTAAGCCAGTAAGTTCTAGAACGTGCTATATTCGTGTCGTAGCGCTTTGTTTCGGTCGAACCAAACAATGCATTCTCCACGGACAAAGCTTCGAACAACCTCTATCACTTTCATAAGATGTACATGAAATAACTACAGGGTGTTTCCACGTCAGATCACGACGATGGTCCGGGTCATATTTTGTAAAATTTATGTAAATATTATACGCGAAAGCCACGTTCTCTAGCTATACACGAACGACACGGCTAAATTTTCTTTCTGAAGTGCGAGGGGTGATCAAAAGTTCCGGGACTGATTTTGTTGCGTAAAATGTAAGAGCAGTACAGTGATGCGAGCGCAGCAGTCAAAGGAAAGAACCTTCGTGTCTCATTATACCAAAGGGCGTCGCTCTGTGAACATTTGGAGCTGCGCTACACTAGTTTGTTTGACCACATGCACGAGCATGATGGCGATCTTTCCATAGACTGCAAACCAAAGCGAGAACGAACATCAATTTTACGTCAAACTCGGCAAATCTAAAACAGAGACCTCTGAAATGATTTAGAAGACTTATGTCAAAAAGCAGTGAGGTGTGCGAGGTGTTCTGAGTGGCACTCGCGCCTCAAGAATGGCAGAACGTCACTGAAGTCAAGGAGAGGGCGGATAAAGTCGCCCTACCGCTCTTCCGTCTTCCAGCGATGTTCTGCCGTTCCTGAAGCGCGAGTGCCACTTAAAACACCTCGCACCCTTCACTGCTTTTTGACATAAGCCTTCTAAATCATTTCACAGGTCTCTGTTTTATATTTGTCGAGTTTGACGCATAATTGATGTTCGCTCTCGTTCTGGTTTGTAGTCTATGGTAAAATCGCCATTGTGCCCATGCACGTGGTCACGAAAACTCGTGAAGCGCAGCTCCAAATGTTCACAGAGCGACGCCCTTTGGTATAACGAGACACGAAGGACCCTTCCTTCGACTGCTGCGCGCGCATCACTGTGCTGCCCTCTCTTTTTACGCTACAAAATCAGTCCCGGAACTTTCTGATCACACCTTATAAAATTTGGGAGCTCGGGGCGTGAAGACGGTTAAGGGGATGCTGAATCAAACATTTCAGTGTCTATAATGAGTGGCGCACTGTCTTTCCATGAGTCAGCAGCCGCCGGTGTGCGCCAGCACATGCAACGAAATTGACGTCATCATATCCCCCATTCACGCTTAATAAGCTTGAATGAAGGATATAATGACGTTAATTTCGTTGCGTGTGCTCGCGCACACCGGCGGCTGCTGACTCCATGGAAAGACAGTGCGCCACTCATTATACACACTGAAATGTTTGATTCAGCATCCCTTTAAAGCTTTCATTACGGTACTTTGCACAGCCGTCAATTTCACACCGAAGCATGCACGTGTACTAATGATTTTGTTATATTCATTTTATGAAAGGTTGACAACGTGCGCGCGGAATATTGAAAATAATAATGCGAGATTTCTACGCAAAAATAGCTAAGAAACACGTCGAGTGAACACGTTTAAGAGACACATTCCAAAAATTGTCTACCAAGAAACTGTCACTGACAGAATGAGAACTTCAGGCGTGTCTTTTGGAACACCTGTCCTCCAGCACGCGCTGCACGCTTCCGCAGTGCTCTAGCTGTGCAAGCACTCGAAGTGCTCAAGGTGCCGAGGCGTTGTGGAAATTAGGAAGCTCCTCTGGAGGCGGAACAACTGAAGCTCCTCCCTGTCCTTCTCACCTTATCGGCGGCTAAACCAGTCTTGCTCGCACGGTGAAAATCTGTTTTATATTTATTTAGTTATTTTATTCGGTCTTGGTCTAAACAAAAGCTTGAGGTACACTTAACCGCTTCTTAAAGCCCGTTCACACTCTTGCGGCCTCTTAGAACCTGGTGCCTTGGAACCTCTTAATATCTCTTACAACGAGAAAACACACTGACGCCATCTATTGGATACCAGTGCAAACTTGGCGGTCCGGCATATTTTCTATTTCTCTCGCGCATTATCCTTTCTTTAATGGCTCGAAAATCTTTTGTCAATGTTATAAACGAGCCTTTCTTATAGGTATTACGCACATTTGACCTCTGAAATCCCGCAAAACCTTCGCCCTTGTGAAATGCAGTTCCAGGGTCACCGCGTACATGGCGTAAGAGGGCCAGTGTGTTCTCTCGTTTTAATAAATTTTAAGAGGCTCGCCTCTCTCGGTCGTGCTCGGTTGCAAGGGTGTGAACGGGCCTTTAGGAGCTGTGAATGCGAAAGCATGCCAGCCGCTCGTCCGCTCCCTTTTTCGTCTGGTGCGTACTTTTCGTCGCCGGTAAGCGCGCTTGCTCCCCTAAGCACGCTGACCTTGGACGCTCCGTGTTAACGGCGCGCTGATGGACACGCAGCGCCATGGGGTGAGCGGTCGTGGAAACTGACGAGCGCAGCGGCCAATGGGAGCCCCGTCGACGAGCGCCAGCCAATGGAACCGAAGGCGAAATCCATCACATTTACTTCGCTCCTATTGGGATCGCAGAAACTAGGTGCCGTTTTCGCGCTTCAAACTGATGACGTCAGCTCGCTCCATGGGACAGTTAATGCTTTCGCATTAAAACCATAAGCCATTCCACTCCGTGAAGGTGGACGACCAGCGAAGCTGTTTTGCACATGACACAGACGTGACACAGAATTTTGAACAAGGGTACGAACACATTTATTGTCTTTATCGGTGGTCATCGTTACGAAAGGTACGCACACACATGTCGAGGACTATCGCCGTCCCCGAGGAGCCGAAGGAAACTAGACACTCGCGACGGGACTGCCACCCGGCGGATGAAAAGGAAACTAGGCACGAGAGCACTTGGAAAGACGACAAACAGAGGGCAATGCACTTCCCTCCTCCTCCTCCTCCTTTCCTCTTCCTCTCTCTCTGCTCCGAAAATCTATCAAATTCGAAGTAATTTTTAATACCCCTTTTTTATTAGTAGGGAAGTATAATAGTTGTTTAGCATAAAATATAAATATAAATATTGTATTTTGTTTATGACTGGAAATAAATCTTGACTCTTGTGAGACTAGAGTTGTAAAACTACCAGCTTTGTTGCAAAGTAATGTAACTTTTACTCCCAATTACACACAATTTCGCGTCTTTTTAACCTTACATGTTAACCAACAATACTATGTAATTAACCATATCCATGCTACAATATTGGCCAGAATAGCCTCTATGCGAGGAAACAGTCACAATGAACAACTGACAAGAGTCAATTAGTAGCGGTTATACAAACAAAATATTATATTTTCTGTTCGTATACATCACAATCATGCATTATACTAAGAAAAAATTAAACAAATAAACTATTATTAAAAAAAGATATTGAATTTGCTAGACTTTTTAAAACTTCGTTAATTGAAAATGTATGTAGCAAATTGTACTTTGTACATACACAGTCATGTCTCGTTAGTACGGACCCTGTTATAGGGACCATGAAACGATTCTGAAATCGAATTTCCTCCACCGATCGTCATAAAAGGTGTGAAAAGAAACACGAAAAACACAAATATAGGGAGCTAAAAAACATTCTTTGCTATAGAACTTAAAAAAAAACTGGACACTTTTGCGCCTTCTTTCCTTCGAAAGCTCTCTGCCTTTTCACTGCGATGCATCCGCGGAATCGTTGCACGTCAGCCGAATCCACGTCGCCTATTGGGTAAGAGCCTGCCTCACCAGCACCGCGATCGTAAACAATAAATAGCCGGCGAATGTTTCCTAAAAGTTTTGTTAAATAATATTCAGATCCACATTTTGTAGCATAATTACAGATGTGACGAAAATTGCCAAATGTGATAATGCTGAGAGCCAAGCGCCATCTATCGTGTGGTAAACGAAGAAAGAAAAAGACCCTACGGTGTCGCTCAGTTACTTGGTCGCGACGACCAACGAACGTTTATTTTTCTACGTGTTCTTCTCGCGCGTCCCGACTTCAAGCAGCAAGAAAAAAGTAAAAAGTACTTGAAACAGACCACGACGAACAAGAACGCTGGATCCACAAGCACCCGAGAAAAGCTACAACGGCCACGAATCCACCGACCCCGACCAAGCGAGATCGGCAGAATATAGGCCTAGCAGGCACTCCGACTCGGCGCAGCGTTGCTTCAACGGTACTTGGCCAAGACCGTCTGCCCACGACCGGCTGGGGCGAGGAGATCGAACTATAGGGGGCGCTGCGTTCACCAAAACAAATACCGCCTGCGTGGAAAACAACTCCGGCGTTCCAGTGTGCTGCCGTTGGCTGCCGTGTTGTTGCCGCGTTCTCTGCAGGTTTGTTAGAATATAGTACGCTCTTGTTGCGTACCGCAGTGCTCAGCGCATGCTTTAGAGCTTGGAATCAGTTTTCATTGCTTTCCTGCCGAAAGAAAAACTCAAATCGCAGTGGACAAGAAGTAAGAGTAGAGAAGTTGACTGCGCACGGCGTGGTGTGTGGTCCTCACTTTACAAGCGATGCCTTCCAAGCAAGCTCGCTAATGGACGAGGCATGTACGCGTGTAAATCACGCTTGCATCGACATCCGTTCAAACCGTACATTCTATTTTATGGGTAGTAAATATTCTGCCGGTAGATGTTCCCATTGGGTTTCGTGTAAACGGAATAGTCAAAATGGGAACTTCTAGTTGTGTGAGTACCTCAGTGGAAAGGTGTCCGTTTCACGTGCCGTGCGTCCCAGGTTCAAATCGGAGTAGGCGAACACTTTTTTTTTTCACTGAACATTTGGCGATTTGTATTTATTTATTTTTTAATCATTGCCGTCCGAAACTCCCGGCAATCTTTTTTTCCCGAGTAGTTGTGCCGGGTGCCGGCAAAATATCCCCACCCTATTTTATAACAGTGCACAAGACGAGGTTCTTGATACGCAACGCCGTTCCGTCGGAGAATCTTTCGAAGGAATCACACGACCGGGTCATGAGGCTTCGGAAGCCACCGAGAGGTACTGCTATCATTTGATCACTATTTTATTCCAGGCTAGCTTTTGCACTGGAGCATATTAGGTAGCAGTATCAGTTCAATATTGTGATATTTACTCAATTGCGTTAATCATTTTGCGACTCCTATAATGTCGATTGAGCAATGCAAATATGTGTATGACTAAGTCCTCGTCGTGCATAACTCATTGATATTTCATCGTGAACCGTGCACCTTTGAATAACCGATAAATTAAACTGAAAAAGACAACTTGTACCGTTTAATGCCAATATGCAGTCTAATTAGCCACATTCTACATTATAATGTTCACGAGTGTGTCCTGTATTTTGGCATTTCAAGAAAAACGTAATATGATGACTGTTTTGGTTGATGTTTTGGTGGAAATTTCTCCGGGGCGACGCTGCGCTCGATTACATGGTCACATTTCAGCACGTCCTCGCCTTCAACGAGGCACCTCTTGCTCTCGCCGATGTGGCTGATGATCGTTGCAAGGGACAGGGACACTGAAAAGCAATGCGTGTGTTTCGTAAATACGGTTTCTCCAACCTAGGAAGCGCACAAACGTCGCCACACCGCGTCAGTCACGCCCGACCTGGCGCGCGCAGCCGGAGCGACGCGGCCGATCACGAGCGCCTACACGTGGGTTGGTTTTTGCTTCCAACGAGAATGCGGCGAAATTTAAAGCAAGGTGAGACAAGCAGGCACTATGCTACCCCTACGCAGATGCTTTTCGAGCAGATAAATATTATCCACATATCTTTAACTAGCCTCAAGTACTCGTCCTCCATGGCTGAACGAATACTAGCGGCGGGATTGTTATTCCTGCAAAGTAGTTCCGGCGGCGGCCGCTAGCCAGCGCCACCGTTCGACGACCCTTGTGGACCCTTCCCATATTATGGTTTGATCGCTGACCTTAATTTTAGATTAAGAGGTGAGGTCAATCTCTTCCCCTTGTCATCTCCTTGTTTTCCGAGGCAGTGGTGACGAACACTGTCGTCGAAAAGGGATTCTCGTCGATTCTATCTTCTTGTTATGTGTGATATAGAGCTCGAATAAACGCCGTATGGATTACCTTCGTAACACGGTATGTACACTTTGTTATTAGTATGCCATTTTTGTTCTGACACGACTGCACGTCACTGTCGAGCTACAACAGTTCGTGGGAGCTACGTGCAATGCCGGTCCAACCTTCATTTGCCTAGTGTCACGTCAGTATCGAGTTGCAATCGTAAAAGATCGGTCCCGAAGAGCTCACCGACAGCGCGAATACAGCACTTCCATCAAACGCGCGCGTCCGCTCTGAGTGTGAACAGGTATCCTGCTGACGCTGTCGTAGTTCAAACGTATATTTTTTAACGTTGGCTCGCTCCTGCATCTCCGAGGCCGCGAAAAACGCCGCGGCAATTTGTTTCCATCTACGTCGCTTTGCAAACGACTGACACGGGCCGCCTTTTACCAACAATGACAGTTGGGTTGACTTCTGAAGTCTTCACCGGAAGACTCGCCGCAATTCCCAAGAGGCAAACCGGCGTATGGGACTAGTCCCATGCTGTCGCTGTAACGCAACATATCTAATTGAATTTCGCTTAGCTGCGATGTGTCCATGGCTATCGCGGCGATGAGAGGCGCCGATTCGGAAAATACGTCGGTGACATCAGCGCAGTAAAACCTACCGGCGCACCCCAACTCGCCGCCGCTAACGCTCCCATTCTCCTACTGCCGAGAGAACTTCCGGTTCCTGTGCCAGAGTACGCCATGACCGTCAAAATTACGCCGCAACTTGTTTTGCAGTCAGTTGGAGAGAAAGAAAAAGTCGATATTTCATTATTTCTTGTGTAGAAGTTAATAAACCAAAACGAAAACGGATGCCTGTTCGGCATTCAGTGAACGTTGAAGGTTTAATGCAAAAGTTATCTGGCAAAAGTAAATGGTCATTTCATGATCCCTTTAATCTGGATATCCCGCTATATTGGCAACATTCTCGGGGACGAACTGGGTAAATATATATATATTTTTGTCTCGTTAATATGAACGCTTTTTGGTGGGAACGGGGGTGTAAATATTAACGAGACGTATCGCTGTATTATTGAATTCGTGTTCAATAAAAATAACTAAGTTCAAGCTTTTTAGCGATGCCAAGGTCATCACTAAAACATCTTAAATAGGTCACACGTAACAACTTACCAAAGTCTTACCAAAACCATAAAAAACCACAGTTTGAAATTCTGCTTTAATATTCTCAAATGTAAGATATATTTTTTAATTCGTTGATCATAATGAAGTTTGTTTCAAGAGTGTCACAGAAGAGACCTAATGTAGTAGTTTACGAAAACAGACAAAATTGCGAGCGGTCAAACATGCTATTTCCAACAAGTGGCAGAGAACACGTTTTCATCTGAACTCGGGCACGGGTTTAGGGCCAGTATAAAAATATATAGTATACATATTTGTTTTAGGAGCATTCTTGCAATGAAAGAGCGTAAACAGCAAGCTTGACGAATTTTCCTTTTGGTGTTACTGACCATTGAAGCGGCCGAGGCGAAAACGGACGTTTCTGCTCATTAGACGTAATCCCATGTTTGACCGCTCGCTATTTTGACACTTGTCAAACTACTGCACTATGACCCTTCTGGGACACTCTTGAAATAGATTTATTTATGATCAACGAATTTGAACAAAAAAGTCTTATATTTTAGATTATTAAAAGGAATCTTCTCATGTGTTTCTTTGCATAATTCTTGGAAAACTTTAGCAAGTTGTTACGTGTGACATAGTTAAGATATCTTAATGATATCTTAGAAAGCTCAAACTTAGTTAGTTTTAGTGAATAGAAATTTGATATTATATTGAAAAAATAAACTTTGTTATATACATTTCAATTGACTGATATTAAGAAATCTAGTAAATTCAAAATCAATTTCTAAAAAAAAGTTTTTATTTGCTTAATTTCCGTTAGCAGGATGTTATGATTGTGGTGTATCAGAAAATATAGTATTTTTTTGTATGACCGCAAATAAAGTTCGAATAATGTCAATTCGTTGTGACTGCGTTCTTTCATACCCATTACTCTGGCCAATATCTGCATGGATATGATTAATTATCTATTATTAATACTTTACCTAAAATTTCAGCTTAAAAATAGGTGAAATTGTGCCTAATAAAAAGTAAATGCAATTTTACTTTGCAGCAAAGTTAGCCGTTTTACAAGCACATGTGACAAGAGTCAAGCTTTATTTTCGGTCCTGTCAACAAAATATTGTATCTTAGATATATATTTTCCCACACATTAATATTATACCTTGGAATTATTAAAAATAAAAAAATTTAAACTTGCATGAAAATTTATTCTGAATTTTCTAGATTTTTTAAACATTCGTCATTCAAACGTGTGTAACAGATTTTATTTTGTGCATATAATATTGAATTTGTATTCAATATAAATAGCGATGCTAAAGCTTTTTGTTGGTGTAAACTTTCTTTCTACAATATCTTAAATAGGTCATATATAACTTGCCCAACTATGTCAAAAAGAGCAAAACGACACAACAACACAACTTTCATTAATTTAAAAGTTAATTAACGAATTTTAATTAATTAGCCGACTGATCGTTACGATTAGCCCCCTATAATATGTCCCCTTGGCCGTGTAACTCACCTCCCCAAGCGGCATAAGTGTAACTTTCACGGTTTTTTTTTAAACAAATCTGTTCAGCTTAAAAAAAAACACCCTGTGTGTGTATTTTTTTAAATTAATTTTGCATAATAAAATATATATGCAGGGTCTCACAAAATAGTCCTAGTGCATTTATCGTCACCTTTCTCGGACATTCCGTGGAATTTATTTATTTATTTATTCATATTACCCCTAAAGGCCCTCGTGAGAGGGTATTACTATTACATAGGGGGGGGTACATAAATCGTTCCAATAGGAACTAGATAGATATTTCCTTGAAATAAAATAAATTTCAAGGAAATATCAGAATTTTAATTTATTTGCCTTCTATATGATACACAGGCAATTACAAACCTCGGGTACATTACTATATTTTGTCAAGAAAATCTGAAATTGAAAATTTTGTGAATGTGGCCCATAGAATGCAATGCAAAAATATTTGTAGAGACGTAAAATAAAAACTATGCGCGTCCAAAATTTTAGTTATTCTTGTTGATATCTTTATAAATATCATCTGAAATATTCCCGGGAAACATTTCGATGTCTGTTGTTGTTCAGTTTAAATTTTAATTTTAGTGCATGCGCCGTGGCTTTGATGTCCCAGAAAGTTGGAGATGTATTTTTAGAAATGACAAGATAGCGAGCGGTCAAACATGCGATCCCCGAAAGGTGGGAGAAACGTCAGTTTTTGCTTCGACCGCTTCGATGGCCAAAACCTTAAAACAAAAATCCGCCAAGCTTGCCGTTGGTGCTCTTTTTCATTTCAAGAATGTTCCCAAAACATACTAGTTCGGTCGAAATTAGAAGTTTCACTCCAAAACCGTGCCTGAATTGAGAGGAACACACCCTCATAAAGTAGTAGTAAAACGTTGTTGCCTCTGTAGCTTATTTTCACACAAAAATGATCTACGCAAGTTATGTTGAGTAGCGAGAAGGAGGTCATTGGTATCAATATGCTGCATTTAATGAAGTTCCTAAAATGAAGCGTTAAAAATTTGAATCGATATTATGTTAAAATTTTTTCCGGCTATGTGTAGGTAACAAAGGCCACCCAGACCCCGAATCAGTTGACAACTGCCAGTGTGGATGCCTCGCAAGAGAAAAATTACAACCGGACTCGCCTTGACGAGGACAACCGACCGGCTCGAGACGGCGAAAGCTCAAGTTCTCCTGCTGCAGTGCAAGGCGTTCTGCGTGAACCCAGTGACAACAACGACAATCATGAAGACGCTTACTCTCAGGAAGAAGAGCAGGGTTGCCTTGGAACGCTGTTCGGGGACTGCTTCGATAGGCGGGTATACGTGACCGCTGAAACTCCCGCTTCCCAAACTAGGCTCGGTGAACCGACTCATTGTGCCTCCGTTGGAGTTACTAACATTTCGGATGTAGAAATTTTGATCGAGAGACCTTCCAGGCTTCGTTCATCGCCTGACGTAGTTACACCACCTAATGATGACTCGTCACCTCGAGTTATCCGGTCTCCTAAAGTAGTCTCGTCACCTGAGGTTATCTCGTCACTTAAAGGTATTCTGCCACATCAGCAAGATATCCCGTCAACCAAAGTTGTCTCTTCTCCTAAAGTTATCCCGTCAGTTAAAGTCTCATCACCGAAAGTTGTCTCATTTCCAGATTATGTCCCATACCCCGAGGTCGTCCCAACTTCTAAGGTTATGCCGTCACCAGCAGCTTTGCCATGTCCTGAAATCTACCAATCAAACGAAAACCCATCAGATGAGGCGTTGCCAACTTTCGAGCCTGAATGCACACCTCGGAAAAGACGAAAAGTCAAGGCGGACCCCAATGAGGCTACTAGTAATCAAGCTGCAGCAAGACATCAGGTCAATCCTATGACAGATAAAAAGACGAGCCCATCAGACCCCGAAATGCATGAACTCGACCTAGAATCATCAGGAGGCACCAAAGCCCTAGCTCGTGTCGCCCTCGAATCTGGTCTCGATCGCAGACGGCCCTACACTCTCTCCAGTGAGTTCAAGAACCTGACCAACATCGTAGGCCTAAAGCTCTTTTCCACGTTTAGCAAGGAGCAAAACGTATGTTTGTCTCCCTATGGGTTGTCTTTCTTGGTTGCTGTCCTGGACCCTGCTTCGACCAAGACCGAGGGTGCTCTCAAAGAAGTTCTGAGGTACGGCGGATTGGCTTCTAGAACGAAGACGGCGTTGGCTCAATCCTGCATCGAGGTCGTGTCCACGTTAAGGCGACGGGTTTGTGCTACGGACGACGTTAACGTCAAGACGGGCGTCTACCTCCGCAACTCGGGTCCTGCGGCTGCCGGAAGAACGTTTTCGAAGAACATCGCTCGCCACGTGTTTACTGCGGAGTTTAAAATCGCCTTCCAGGGTTGCTCACGCAGTGCATGGTGCGACGTTCTCTTCAACACGGCTCGCTTCGCAAATTCGTGGAGCTGTCCGTTCAGCAAGCAGTCCACTTATTCAGGTACATTCTTCAACAACTGGACAGACAAGGTGGGTACAAGTAGGGTGCCTTTATGCGTATTTGTCCATCTTATTATAGTGACCGACCAAGTCATTTTGTGACATACTGCTGCTTCATTTCTATTTTGTTTTTTTTCTCGGGCGCACGTGAAAAGGTGCTTTCCTAATCCAGTTCTGAACTCTGACCGATGCTTCGTTGTCATTTTTAATCATGCTATTCCTGTGCGTTTTTCCTGTGATAGAGTGCTTTCAGTGCAAATATTGGCACGACCACAAGAACAACAATGAGAAAAACTTACCTACAAGCTTCAATTTATTCATTTATTTCGGCTACACCACAGAGCCCGTGAAGCGTTAGAGTGGGAGAGGGCAAAGAAGTAAAACGCCACAACACATCAAAGAGATTTCAAGTTTTTGCACTTGAAACAACAAAGTGATGGTTTATTGTGCGGTATTTTCACACCTTACTTCAAAAGGACTGGAGCTGGTATTATTGCTATCAGCTGTAGGTTTCATCATACGCGCCTGTATGACAAAGTAGGTTGCAGCACCTACAAGAATATTGGCATCATGCAGATATTCCATCTATTAATGCGAATATTAATGCGAATATTAATGCGAATATTTAATGCGAATAGCATTCTTTGGATACTTCACGCACTTTTCGTCTATGTATCTATCGATCTATCTATCTATCTATATATCTATCTGGCTATCTAACCTCTTACGCCGCGGGTCGATAAATAAATAAAAAGACCGGCGCCGGCTGGGATTCGAACCGTTGACCCTTTGATCAGCAGGCAGACGCGCTAACCACAGAGCTATGAAGGCAGTCATTCACCGCACTCTAAACATTTGTTTATATCTTTACCATAGGACGCGCTTTGCAGCGCTGTCACAGCTACCGGTGCGCGCGCGTTCCATGCACGAGGGCTAGCTCACCCTCTCCCGCGCTCACCCTCTCCCTCTAGCTCACCCTCTCCTGCGCTCGGGAGACCTCTAGCTCAGCCTCACGAGAGCGGAATGAGCCCTCGTGCATGGAACGCGCGCGCACCGGTAGCTGTGACAGCGCTGTAAGCGCGTCCTATGGTAAAGATATAAACAACCGTTTAGAGTACCGTTGGTTGAGACTAGCTGAGACGCCAGAAAGTCTGGTCGGTACCATTTTGAGTGTTTGTGCGTATGGCGCGTGCTTTGCTCGCCTTCCTAAGTGAAACAAACGCACGTGCTGGGCTGCGGAGATCGTGCGCAGGGCTGTGAAAGTGTCAACAAATTTAGAATCGCCTCAAGAGTGGGCTGGCCTATCTAGAGTGTGCCGGCCACCTGACGAACGCGCAAAACTCCGCACCGTTTGATGCTATTCGCATTAACGTAGATAATCATTCCCAAAGGATGGGTTCTGCTGATTTT